>JAGGCT020004248.1:2658203-2782520 GCA_017654935.2 Phymorhynchus buccinoides | reverse complement strand
AATGGGACCACAGAGTTATTGTGAGTTATCCAGTCTTATCGGGAATCCACTGTATTCTGATATATTTTTCAGATCATTGTAAAGCCTTTGTAGATGAATTTGCAATGTTGTTAGTAACCATTACATAACACTAGTTACACCCGTGCTACGCACTGGTCCAGAAATATTTGTTTGAAATGAAACATAATTTATTCAATGTTACATTAAAGAACACATAATGCTGTCTGTGAATGTAAGAGAGTTCCCCGTACCACATACTAAAGAATAAAGATACTGGAAGCGATGTATTAGATTTATATATTAACGATAAAATACATACATCTGTATCGTTAAAAATTTGGGACTTTCCTGGAGTAGCACTGCCTCCGGGCATTGCCTCCAGGATTGTTCCCACCATCTTTATATCTACTAATGTCCCATATGTATCTGTTTCAGACCGGAGGACGTTAAACGGATGTTCATTCCAAGCGATGTATTGATTTGATAAAATTGTGCGTGACTTAGGCCTAGTGACAAACTTTATTAGCACTGTTATGGTTATGCGAGAAGAGAGAGAGAGAGAGAAAAGTTACGAAACCACACGTCGGCACTCTTCGTGATTTCCAAAGATAGATTTGGCAATTTCCGAGTTGGCACTCTTCGTGATTTCCGAAGATAGATTCGGCAATTTCCGACGCACTCGGGCGAAGCAGACGACCCAAATTTTTGATAAAATTTTACACATTTTGCTTTCAAAAGCAAAATTTTGAACCAGACATTGCGGAATCGCGTCCCAACGTATGGCCAGCAATAAACATTCATAGGATGCATGAAGATCAAAATCAAATAAAAGACAGTGTACAAATGATTTCAGTGACGTCATGGCTACTCACTAAAGTCAGGCTATTCCGGCTTTGCCCCCCTCAGTATGTCAATTTTACTACGAAGGGGCCTGATTAAGGATTTATCCTCTAATGTTTTTGCAAACATTTTGGCAGTTTGAGTGTATCTCACGGAAAAAACACCGTTCATAGGACGCCTGAAGATCAAAATCGAAGAAAAGGCACAGTATAAAAATGCTTTAAGGAGGCTTTTAAAATCGATTGAATGAGATTTACCTGGTGATTGTTGTTGGGGGCCTCTGACAAAAAGGTCATACAGGGATCACGGCTGTTCCATCAAGCCCACAAAAACCTAAGTTTCGTGTAAAATCCTCCCCCTTAACGATGAATTTTGGGGATGTGACTGGGCGGAATCTCTAGAGGGACCTCTCAGCTAACAGTACTCCAACTTTCAAATCGTTGCCTCGAGCGGTTCCGGAGGAGAAACAGTCTGAACGCTTAACGTCACCAGTAATATAATATAGATAATATTCATTTCATTTGTATGATTTACCAGTGTGTGTGTGTGTGTGTGTCACTGTGTGTGTGTGTGTTTTGCATTCAGAGGCTGAATGAAAAACAATACCAGTAATTTAGCTGTAGCCCCAAGCTCTGCACCTGTCCTTTGCATGGATTTTGTGGATCCAGTAAAATCATTTGCTCCCAAAGTCACTTGTGTAACTGAAGGATGAAGAAAACGATTATTTGTGTCGGACTTGGGCTATTGTGAAATCAAGTTTTACCATCAACAGATTCAGCAGCTTAAAATGTGACCATGGCTTAATAAACAGAAGTTGGTGTCCTACTGATTAACAATGCAAAATATGTGATGGATTAGGGTACTACCCAAATAACATTTGTCTGTTTGGACAATATTGTGTGAACGATTGTACAGAATCACATAAAATTTGAGCATATTAAAATAAAGTTAGAGGTAGTTATGAATTAGATGAATTTGCATCTCTTCGTATTCTTCAAGTGATCTCAAGATACTGCAATAGTGCAGCAGTCTAAAACTTGAAGGATTGACGATTTTAAAATGCTGTCATAGTACAATTGTTAAGGCAGAATATTGCAACATTTCAACATGGAATGTAGATGGACCATAAAGAGTAAAGGTTTGTCTTAAACTTAACATTACTTTTACAAGTGTTTAAAAAATTCAGAGAGAAAGTAAACATTAATTTTGAATATAATTGTGTGACTAATTAGAAGATTGATATGCATACATCTATGATATTCGTGTTTCAGCACTGCCACCTGGCTGCAAAGATGTCTTCAGCATCATCCAAGCATCGAAAACGTTTGAAGGAAGACCCTCAGAAATATGCAGAATATTTAGAGAAAGAAAGGGAGCGAAAAAGACGCAGTCAACGGAAGATGTACAGTGGAATGCAGCAAGCAGCAGATCACTGTGTGGACAATTTCATCATTGACCACAATTTCCTTGGAAAGACCAGTGAAACTTACGAAAGATATGTGTTCAACACTCGAAAGCAAAAGGCTCATGAGACTATGGATGACTACATTTCTGCTCTATGCACTCTTGCTTCAACCTGTAATTTCTGTGATTGCTTGAAAGACAGTCTGTTGAGAGACAGAATTGTCTTAGGCATCAAAGACAGCTCTACCAGAAAGCGACTGTTGCAAGAAGCTGAACTGAATCTGGAGACCTGCATCGCTATGTGTCGTGCTGCTGATGCTACTTCTTCATCTCAGCCAGTGATAACTGTGACATGGACTGAGGGCACTACTGCAGTTCAAGCTGGTTCTGTGTCATCTGGGGATCAGAGGCCAGGCAAGAAGCAGGAGTTCTCTATGAGCTTGAGGTGAGACAATGTATAGTACTTGTAGTATGTACAGGCTTTACTTTTCTTCAGACACTGAGACAGTGAATATACACAGATGTTCCTTTTTGATAGGGAAGAGTTTTAAAAAAAATAATGTTCAATGTTGTCTTTGAGTGTGTGTGTGTGTGTGTGTGTGGGGGGGGGTCAGGTTGTGCAACATTTTCGTGTTGGGAGGAGGAGGGGGGGGGGGGGGTAGTATAAAGATCGAAAGATACCTGATGAAGGAGGCTGATCAGAGGGAAGAAGATATTTCTCCATTTTTTAAACTTTTGGCATCAGCATTTTGATGACTGTGGTGCATTAACCTTTGGAAATGGGAATGGGGTCTAAAAATAAAGACACTAGACAGGCTCATAAAAAAACTTGGCTGCCCAGAGGTGGGTAGTCACTAGTGGGGGTGGGTAGAAGGGAGTAAAAGGCAAAGTGGTTTGGGTGCAGGGGGTGAAGAAGGGGCAAGGAGGGAGGCTGATGTAACTGCCTCAGTGGAATACACAACCCTGGAGAAGAAAAGAAAGTTTATTTTATTATGTATGTTGTTGGTTTTTCCTGGCAGAATTAAGTAGGCTGTTACTGTGTGTCGGTGGAGATACTTTCTTACGAGTTAAACTTTAAGATTATTAACAGTGCGTATAGTAGGAAAAGGGAAGCAAGGATTGGAATCAGTAGGCCGTAGGCATGGAAATACAAATTACTTTACAACAAAACCAGGAAAATATCTGCACAAAACCGATGAAAAACTATTACCATCACAGTTCCTTGTGTGTTGTGTAATTTCAGACGCTGTGACCCAATGGCGACCCCTGATGAAGTAGAAAAGTCAGAGGTCAACATCAAGACAGAGTTGGATGATTCTGATGTCTCAGCACTTCAGTGGACTACAGAGCACCAGAGTTCAGGTCAGTGGCACTTGGACTGTCTTCAACAGACATCATGGTGTAATGGGGAACAGTGTGTGTGCACTGTAGGACATCTACCAAAATTATTTTTAAACACACACACACACGCACACACACGCACACGCACACGCGCACACACGCACACACACACACACACACACACACACACACACACACACACAGACTGAGGGATAAACTCACTAAGAATTAATGTGTAAAAAGAAAATGTTGTTAATCTCACTTGTCGTTGACATATTTTAACATTTTCAAATAGTTTCACTTTTTTTTTTGCTAGAAGTAGAGTAAAAATTGGTCATGCATTTTGTCTTTTTAATACCAGATGAATAAAACAGTAGTTATTAATGTGAAAAGAAGAAGTTTAACTCTTTCAATGTTAACTTTTATCATGAAAGAAGATGGTTTAAATATGTTTTGATGTCCAGAGTAAACAGTTGATCATTGTGTGTTGCAGGTTTTCCCAGGGACAGGACTGAACGTAACGTGAGTACTATCATCGCCTCCTGTGTTTTTGCAATTACACTGGCCTATTATTATGTTCTTTTTTTATGTTGTAATCAAATCAAATTGTTTACTGGGTGTAATCCTACTAGCAGTTAAGAGAAAATCAGGGTACAGTAGTCGGTACAATTTAGTCTTTGGTCAATGACTATGACCGTCAAACTAGGAGGCATGGGCACTGACTATAATCCTAATAGCAGTCAAGGGAAAATCCTGATAGTGGCTACAGTTTAGTCTTTGGTGAATGACTATGACCGTCAAACTAGGAGGCATGGGCACTGACTCTTTGTGCTGCAGCCAAGGGGATTAGTTGGCTTTTAGGGAACTTCCCCATGACAGCTGTCCTTAAGTCCATTTGGTCAAGAGAGTGGAGATGTCCATGCACACGCACACGTGCACACAAACATACACAGCACACACACACACTCAAGCATACACAACAGTACACACACGCACACATAAACATACACAACAGTACACACATACACAAACACACACACACACCACACAACAGAACACACACACATATCCCATGGTTTTTAATTGTGTGTGTTTCCTACCCTTGTCCGACTTCCAAGTGTGTAACAAAACTTAATAAGGGCATCGTCCAGTGGCAGATATGTCCTTTGCAGGTTACATGCCCCACCCTGTACGTCCCTCTCCCCTCACATCTTAGGTCTCCATCCTCATGACCTTTGGGTGATGCACCTACACACCCTTGACTGGGTGCAAATCGTTTTCCGGGATGCACACCCTTAATTGGTGGGATGCACACCCTTAACTCGGAGACATGTCTGCCTCTCGGCGACATTGAAATCCCATGTGGCATAATTTGTGCTGCAATATCTTCTACTCTACTTTTTACACACCCACAAAAAATTTGGAGTGATTTTATACAGTATTTCACGAGAAATAGGAGGGTGATAAAAAACGGAAACATGTTTGCCGCTTGGCGACATTCTATTTTCGAAGGATAATTTATGTACGAATGTGTTATACTCTTAGTGTCACATCCTGGCACAAAAGTTGAAGGGATTCTGTCTTCTACTTCACGAGATACAGCTTGGACAAGAACTATATAGCGCAAAGAAGATTTCGGTTTTCACGGTCACACTTCAAGGTCAGCATCGCGATAATTTATGCTCGGATGTTTTCTACTCTAGGTTATACAGTACCACACACTCTGAAGCACTACTGTCAAGTACAAATGTGGAAAGTATGGCTGAAAACCCAATTTTTAGACCCCTACCACTTTCAAGGCCTACCGATCTTCCCGACCTTGACCTTGATCGGTATGCAATCATCAGAACGGCCATAAGCCAAAGTACTTACATACCAAATTTGAAGACTCTAAGGCCAACGGTGTGGAAGTTATGGCCCCTTAAAGATTTTTTGGTTTCAAGATCATACACCAAGGTGAAGGTCACGAAGGCGATAATTTTTGCATGGATGCCTTCCTCTTATGGTGACACACTCGCACACAAAATTAGAAGCGGTTCGCGAGATATCCTTGGGACAGACAGAAAGAAAAAAAAGAAAAAAAGGTCAAGGTCAGCATGGTCATAATGTATGCTGGGATGTTTTCTACTCTAGGTTATGCAATACCACACACAATATGAAGCGCTTCTGTCAAGTACAAATGTGGAAAATATGGCTGAAAACCCAATTTTTAGACCCCTACCACTTTCAATGCCTACCGATCTCCCTGACCTTGACCTTGATCAGTATGCCATCATCAGAACGGCCATAAGCCAAAGTACCTCCATGCCAAGTTTCAAGACTCTAGGACATATGGTGTGGAAGTTATGGCCCCTTAACGATTTTCGGTTTTCAAGGTCATAGGTCAAGGTCAGGATGGCGAAAATGTTTGCGCGGATGCCTTCCTCTCATGGGGACACACCACCACACAAAATTTGAAGCGATTCGGTCAAGCGATTCGGGAGAAATCTTTGGGACAGACAGAAAGAAAAAAAAACAAGGTCAGGATGGCGAAAATTTTTGCGCGGATGCCTTCCTCTCATGGTGGCATACCACCACACAAAATTTGAAGCGATTCGGTCAAGCAGTTCGGGAGATATCCTTGGGACAGACAGACAGACAGACAGAAAACAAAACAAAACAAAAAAAGAAACAGACTCGAATAAAAACATACTCCTTTGCAATCTACTTTGTAGATCGGCAAAGGACAAAAAAAAAAGAAGTTACATACACAAACGAAAACATACTCCTTTGCGATCTACTTCGTAGATTGGCAAAGGACAACTATGTATGTTGTATAAAAGATTATACTACTGGATGACAGAGCTAATAGTCGAGTCAGATTTTTGTTGTTTTATGAAATCTACAAAGATGACTGTAGGAAATGTTTGCTTTGTATTGTGCATTTATGTTTTCATAGAAACTGGAACCAGCATGGTCCTTGGAGGAAGACTCACCAGATCAGCCCTTAGCTGTCTACAGCACAGCACAGCTCATGTCTGACAACACTTCTGGGTCACTGCTATCTCTGAATACAAGTCATGTGTGTCAGCATTGTTCTGCTGCCTTTGTGCTGGTCAGCAGTTTAGAAATCCACCTGGTGTCAGTTCATGGAGAGAAACTGCACATGGTGTTACCTGGACCCTCCACACCTGACAGATGTGATGCTGGTAACTGTAAGAGCGCAGACATAAATAAGGAGGTAGATAGCCATGGCAACAGAAAAATGACAGCTGAAGAAAAGAAAAAGAGTAGACAGCATGTGTGTGATGTCTGTGGAAAGTCTTTCTCTAATCCCTACAAACTGAGGTTTCACAAAATGATTCACGATGGTGTTCGGCCTTATGTGTGTGATGTCTGCAGTAGGGGTTTTACAGAGTCTGGTAATTTGAATAAACACAAGCTGACACACAGCATTCATAAACCATTTGTGTGTGATGTGTGCAGCAAAAGTTTTACTGTGGCTGGTGGCCTTAGAGTACACAAGAGACTTCACACAGGGGAGAGGCCTTACAAGTGTCCACACTGTGACAGCGATTTCAAAGATTCAGGCTCTTTAAATTGCCATTTAAAGTCAGTTCATGAAGGACGCAGACCCCATCTCTGTGATGTCTGTGGGGCAGCTTTCTCTTTCTCTGGCCATTTAACAGTGCACAGGAGAATTCACACAGGTGAATACCCCCACGTGTGTTCAGACTGTGGGAAAGGGTTTGCCTTGTCCAGTACTTTAAAAAGACATTTTATGACTCACACTGGAGAGAAACCTCACAGCTGTCCTCACTGTCCTTATGCTTGCAGGAGGTCTGATGATTTGAAGAAACACATTCAGAAAAAACATCAGTGACATCGTGCACTGCAGTTATACACTGTGTGAATCCCAAGAAAATGGAAACAAAAATATTTTTTCCTCCACCAGCTTTTTGTTTGTAAACTCTTGTTTGTGTGTGTATCTGGTTGTGAGTTTTATTTTTGTTATTGAAGTATTGCAGTCTGTGAAACATGCCCGTTACGAGACCTCTGTTACTGTTACTAGATCCTGGAGAGGAGGAGAGTAGAAGATAGAGAGAAATGACCCAAAGGAGATTTGAACCTGTGACTCCCCAGTCCCCAGGATAATTAGTCCAATGCTCCACCCACTGAGCTAGTCAGGCCCCTCATCTCAGCACTGATGTATATGTAAACATATCCAACCATATATATCCAACGTATATCCAACCGTCTCATCATCTATCAACCATCCCACACTCTCCGTTTTAGCAGCGAGAAACTCCTCAAAGTCTCCCGCATGAAACTCAAGTCCTTTGGTCACCGCTCTTTCAGCTATCAAGAACCCACCATCTGGAACTCACTCCCTTTCCACCTTTGGTCAGCTCTGTCCCTGTCTGCATTCAAGTCTGGCCTTAAAACTCATCTGTTCGAAAAGTTCCTTCCCCCTTCAATAATTTCAATTTCAATCTATCACATAAACCCCATATAAAAGGTGCCTCTGTGTGTGCGTGCGTGCGTGCACACATGCATGTGTTTGGTGTGTGTGTTCTCTTTCTCTCTCTCCCTCCCTCTCTCTTACTACCCCCACCTGTATGCCCTGTCCCTCCCCCCCCCCCCCCCTCTCTCCTCTCTCTGTGTTTATTGTAATATCGTTTTATACCCGTATATATTGATTAGGAATTTGTGAGCTCATATGATTTTTTTCCCTAGAAATTGTGAGTGCATAAATGGCATGCGTGTGGAAAAGGTCAGGTGAGATGGGGATGCCTTTGTCCATGTCTTGGATTTTTTTCCTCCCCGGATGCTGTGTTATGAGTGTTCATGAGTCTATAAATAATGTTTATGTGAAAAGAAAAGGGAAGGTGGGTGGGGCATTGAAAGACCGGCTGGATTATTTTGATTTCTACTTTAAATTATGTTAAATAATTTTTTATGCTTCTTTTAAAATGTTTTTTGAAATGGTGTCTGTAATGTGTATGTAAAAAAGGGGGGTGGGTGGGGGTGGGGGATGACTTATTCTTCTCGTTTTCTTTCTTTTTTTTCCTTCATAATATTTTGTAATGTTTTTCTTCTTGATTGTTTTCTCTTGCATGGTTGCAATTACACAAAATGAAAAAAACCTGAAAGGCCGGGGTCCAGGGGTAATGTCCCCCTGCAGCTGAAGCAAAAATTGATTTATGAAGGTATTTTAGTTTGCTTTTTCCACAATTTATACAAATGCTTATTTTAAAGTGTTTGAAAAATACAGTAGACACACAAAGATCTTGTTTGACAAAGTTAAAAAAAAAAGGAACTTCCTTTTCTGGTGAAATTCAAAAACAGGAAATCCTTGTATAACAGGAAAAGTTGCACCCAAGCTCTCGTAATATTTGTAAAGCACTCTGAGGTGATTCTTTTCCCCGTCGAAGAGCGCTATGGAAGCTTTATTTATAATTAGTATTATTAAACATTACTTTTGATTCAGAGTGTCGTTGATGATGCCATGCTGTTGACAGTGCTGGGAGTGGCCCTAAGGAATGGTGTGTGATAGGGCGGTTCTGTCCCGCAAGTAACAGTAATGGGTAGAAGAAGACAGTTGGTGGAGAGGTGTGTGATGGCATAAACTGTACGAAGGAGGGATTAAATGGACTAACAGTGATGGTGTAGTAGAAGACAGTTGGTGGAGAGGTGTGTGATGCCAATTGCCATAAACTGTACAAAGGAGGGATTGAATGGACAGTAGCAGTGATGGTGTAGTAGACAGTTGGTGGAGAGGTGTGTGATGCCAATTGCCATAAACTGTACAAAGGAGGGATTGAATGGACAGTAGCAGTGATGGTGTAGTAGACAGTTGGTGGAGAGGTGTGTGATGACATAAACTGTTCAGAGGAGGAATTAAATGGACAGTAACAGTGATGGTGTAGAAGAAGACAGTTGGTGGAGAGGTGTGTAAATAGGTGTATGAATAGTTCCCCCACCTTCTGGAAGTTCTGTACTTGTAACTTCCTCTAATCTGTCACTCTCTTTGACTCTGCTTTTTCCCTTTGCTCACTTTCATCTACTGTCTTTCTGCCTTACCGGTCCATTCTCCTGCCTTTTTTCATAAAACACTTTCAAAAAGATTTCCTCCAGCCGAAGTCGGACTTGCTGGGCCTAACTTTTTTTTAGTTAGGCGCATAACGGCAGCATGACGCGTCTGCGCTCATAATTGACAGGAAGCTGTGTGAGCGATCGAAGAAGAAGAAGAAGAAGAACCCAGCTCCATCCCTGCTGTTGTGTCCTTGGGAAAGACACTTTACTCCTATATTTCGTAGTCCTTCGGATAAGACATAAAACAAAGGTCCAGTGTGCGAAAGCATGCACAAGATCTTGCTCACACATTAAAGCCCATTCCATTATTTGTTAGGAGTAGACCAAGTTGTGTCGGTGGGATGGATCACGCAAACTCACATAGCGTGCATCTTGTGGGTGGCATTGCAGTAACAGTGACGCGCTCTTCTGGTGGGAGCAACCCAGATTCACGAGTCTGTGACTAGAAAATAACAAAATACCACCGAAAATGTTTTGCATTCATTGAATTTAAGCATGCATCACATATATACACACACACACACACACACACACACATGCGTGCACACACACATACATACACACATGCGTCGACACACACACACGCACACATAAATGTTTACACACTACATACACAGAAAAGTTGTTGCTTTGTAGAAACTTTCCTACCAACCATATGTACCGGTATGTTGTACATTGATAAGTCACAATTTGTGTTTGTCTTTTGATGTTCACCTTTGTTCTCTGAGTTTCCTGCATCACCGTGTGTTCACTATATCTGTAAATGTTGAAAGTTGATTTTACTGAACTTGTTTGATTGATTTCCTTTTTGACGAGCAAAGTATCGTCTATGTACTCAAACTTTGGTGTGTGTTGGTCGTTGGATGTGTGGGTGTGTGGTCGCGCCTCATTAAAAACTTTCACATAGCAATGTTCTTAGAAAGTTCAAATAATAGTGCAACCAAATTTTGTACAAGGATGTAAAATCATAATTATTATGTCTGCAGTGACTGCTTTTATTTAAAAGTCGCTTGAACAAATTGGATGCAAATCAATTTTCAAAAATTGCGTAGAGCGTTTGTCTCTTATGTGAATGTTCCAAGTTTGATTCTTGGCATGGGCACATCTTTTTTATATATATTATTGTTTGTTCTTTAGTTGTATCCATTAATGATATTTATATGATTTTATTTAAAAAGTCGCTAGAATAAGTTGGTTGGAAATAAGTATTAATTCCTGAGTACAAAAATGTTCCTTTCCCTGTGCTTTTGACGTCATATAGACATGATGTCATGTTTGTGATGTTAAAAAAAAGGAATGACGTCAAGTTGGATTGTGAAAAAATATAGACATGAACAAGTTAGTGAGTGACTCCATATCTAGATCTAGAACGACAAAGTTGTGCATGAGCGAGTCATTGTTGCATGCGCTCGAGTTATGTTTGTTTTTAACTGTAGACAAAGTTCACTGTTACCTTAATGAATGGAAAATGGAAATTATTCTGCATGCATGTGCATGCAATGTTTGCGTATGAATTCAAGCACAGATGCATGCATGCACACTGTGGCTGCTTGCGTGCTTTCAGATCCATCCAACTTTCGTCAATTCGCTTGGTAATAAGAAATAACTCGCACTACAGAGATGTTGAAACTATGATGACGTTTATTCATACAAAGCCATGAGTCATTTGGCAATAACGTTACACTAGTGACTACAACTACTCTGACGTTGCCGACGGCGTAAACAATGTCGACGGTGACAAAGGCGGTAAAATACTGCAATGAACAAAACACAATAGCAAAACTATGAGAACTAAGGCAATAAGCGTTGTGCCACAACATCATCAAACAATTTCATCAACAGTAAACAACGACATCAAAACACATTCCAAAAACGAACAAACGCGTAAACATCATTAGGAACATGTGAACTACCATAGACCATTACATATAAGCCCAAACTTCAGCCACGGAAATCCCCTTTAATTAGGCAACAACTTGACACATCCCTTCAGTTGCTATAACCTGGAAACCCCCTTTAAGTTGCACTAGCCCAGAGCACCCCCTTAGACAACACTGGCCCGGGAGAACCACTTCAGTTAAAACATTGGCCCATGAAAACCCCTTTAACTGGGCACACAACTTCTCCTCAACATTGAACCAAAGCAATTAAAACTCCCTTGATGACTACACAAAGGGAAATAAGATCCCAACATCTAAGAACATCAATGAGCGACTTTAAAAGATATTATTTCGCAAAAGAACTTGACTACCAAGCAAAGGATTATTAATAACAAAATAATCATATCACATAATAAAGCATATTTTGAACCATGAAAAATACATCAAACATTCAATATAATATAAAAGAAATGTAAAAAACATGCCTAAATTTACCTTATGGCCGAACGAACTGGAAGAAATCTTTGAAGCACAACAGAGCACTTTCTAGAAAACATTAGGTATCTTTCAAAACAACTGCTGAAAAGATGATGTAGTAACTGTGATGTAAATGTAAATATACGTCAAGGATATGACGCCAAATGTACAATGACGTAGATTGTTAAATTGATAAGTAAAATTGCATGGAGAACACGACCAGCAAACAAACACAGTCCTTAAACAACACACATCAGTCCAGTTATGTCAATGAAAGTCAGTCATATGATTAGTCATGAATCGTCGGTCAAGTCAATACACCGCACACACAGAGGCCACAACAAAAGGATCCACACACACACGAACATCCTGACAAACACACTGACAAATACACAAAAAAACTTATGCACGCAACTAAGCAAAACAATAATACGCGCATGCAAAACACACTAGTGGAACCCAACATGGGCAAGACTGCGAGACAAAATACACTGCCACATCGGCAGTTACACACACAATCATATTCACTTACACAGAGATTGGTTTTCAATATAAACATGTATTTAAATTTATTTGTTACATTATGAGAATTGAACTCAAAGTGACCTCAATAAACCACCCAACCTAACCAACTGGCCTGCAGTGTGAGTCACAATTTGTGTTTGTGGTTTGGTGTTCACCTTTGACCTCTGCTCTGTGTAACAAGGGATAGTGGGAGATGATGGTAGAGTACATCAGTGTGTGAAAAACTTCATCACTTGGGATGGATGGTGTGAGATGATGGGAGAGTGCATCAGTGTGTCTAGGCCCTTAACTCCAATGGCTTTTATCATTGGCTGACATTAGTTTGGGCCAACAGTAAAGAGAGTACATCAGTGTGTCTAGGCCCTTAACTCCAATGACTTTTATCATTGGCTGACATTAGTTTGGGCCAACAGTAAAGAGATTACATCAGTGTGTCTAGGCCCTTAACTCCAATGAGTTTTATCATTGGCTGACATCAGTTTGGGCCAACAGTAAAGAGAGTGAGAGCTGTAGGACCAGTGATTGTTTACAGCAATGGAAAATCATTGTACAGCTCAGTCTGTTGTGAATGACTATGACTCTCACACTAGGAGGCATTTGCACTGGCTCTTTGTTCCGCAGGCTTGGGGATTTGTTGGCCTTTGAGGATCCTCCCTGTCCTAAAGTCCTCTTGGCTGAGAGTGAGGATGTCCCCTGGGAAGGCATCTCCACAATGAACAATTTCCAGCCAAGCTTTCCAGAATAGCAGTTGGCTCCTCTGCTATCTGCAGGTCATAGTCAGACTGACACAACTGACTAGCACACACACACACACACACACACACAGAGTCTCTCACACACAGACATACACATATGCCCGCGCACACACATACAGACACACACACACACATCCACACACCATCGGTGCCAACAAACTGGTGCAAAACAAAGGAACATCACAAACAGAAAAACAAACACCAAGTATAATTCATCAAGCCAAACTTTAAGTTTCCATTGTTTTATTAATATTTCAAAACATTGAAACAAACCACAAAAAAATAAAGATGCAATAAGTTAACCCCTTCAATGCGACAGAAAAATTGATAAATTATCTAGTTTCTTATTACAACATATAAAAGAGACAAGTTAGACTCATTCTGAGAAAATGGTCTAGAGATTTATCTTCTATGTTCTTTCACAACAAACCATACCCTTCTTGGTAAAGGCAATACAGAATCCACAGAGAAATACAGATATAGAACACAGTCGCACTATACAATTGTGGCGGTACCATAGCCGATAGGGTCTAACCGAGGCGTGGTTACCGCTACACCTATCTGTATTGTTAAAAAAATCGGGACTTTACTGGAGTTGCACTGCCTCCGGGCATTGCCTCCAGTATTGTTCCCACCATCTTTGTATTTACAAATGTCCCATATGTGTCTGTTCCAGACCGAGAGGACGTAAAGCACCATTTTTCATTCACACAGAACAGACTGAGCAGATAACAGTGTATCTCTGAAAAGTATGACTCACAAATCATGAGGTCTTACTGAAACCCAGCATGTCACATATAAAGAGATGTCATGAACATAAAATATGCTTATAACTCTATTATATGCAAAGATAGTTCTCTCTCTCTCTTTCTCTCTCTCTCTCTCTCTCTCTCTCTCTCTCTCAATTTTCATATATGCAAATAACATTGTATACTTTGTTGCTTCATTATTTGTTTCATTTTACACCAGCCACAAAGCATAGATGCGTTGGTTAATAAAGTTATTAATGCAAACACAAGGATTGAAGTACTGATACACGGAAAGCGTATTTCAGCAACAGCAGCAAAAAAAAGTTCCAAGTGACAGTCACAGTATATTTATGGCTATTTAGCCAACACAGTCAAAGATTCTCTGACATGTTATTGCACAGATACACTCATCCTCAAACTGTATTGTATTGTGATTTATAAGAATATTACACACAAGAGGATTGTGGAAAGTCCAAAACATAGATTCAAATCTTTATTGGTTCATTTCTACATTCTACCCTCCCCCTCTCTAAAGTCTTGCAATCAATCAATCAAATCAATTTATTGTCTTCAAACAGAAGAAATTTGTTGCCCAGCTTGCGCATAAAATACAGAATAAATAATAAAAACATTTCATTAACTGGTCAGTTACACAACATACACTGAAGAAGACAATTCTACACAAACAATAGGCACAAGTAGATAACATGGAAACAATGAAAGTTAACAGGAGCACACACACACACACACATGCACACACACACTATTTAAATAAAAGTAAACACGGCATAGAAACAGTTTTCATAATAAAGAACAAAGGTCAATAAGCATTAAAAGGGGTTCCACTGAACTCCACCGAAGTGACTCAGCAGAAGTGCAGTGTCTCCTCGGTTGGTTGCCTCCTGACGGCCTAACATAGATTCGCTCCCCTTGGACTGCTGGTCTCGGATTCTGCGACTTGAACAAACCGGGGTGTAGCTGCGAATTGGGATTCGGAACAAGCAGCGTGGGAGCAACGCCACTGTATGGCCCAGAAGATGGGACAGCAAAAAAAAAAGAAGGGGTGTAAATAAAATATTCTGCTAAAAACATATAATTATAATAACAATATAATATCACAATTTGAAGTCTTCAGAGCACACACACACACATGGAGAGGAACCTTCTTCGCTTAGCTGTGGCTATTGAACCCCCCACACTGCCCCTTTTAGAGGGGTCCCTTCTTCGCTTAGCTGTGGCTATTGAACCCCTGACCCAGGCGAGATACAGAGAGAGAAAGAAATGGGGGTAGGGGGTCACCGACTTTAGCATCAAACCCAGGTCTGACCACAAAAGTGGGTTGCCCCACCCTGGCACCTGAGGGGTGAGGGCGAAAACGGTTCTCCGAGAAAAAACCCACCATAGTCGGACGCACTTGTCTATGACTTATGGAAAAAAAATCAACTAACGAATAAAGGGGAAACAACTCTAAAAGAAAAGAGAAACCTATGCAGCTGGTCAAAGACAAGTGCAACAAACCCTGTACATACACACAGACAAACACATACACACATGTACACTCTCTCTCTCACTCACACACCACCACCACACACTGGGACTGAAAGGAAATACTTTGTGGATCGTAAATAACCAAGTTGGATGCAGGCTCTAGCAGCTAGTTCAGTTCTATCTTTTGTGAAAGATTACCCCACAAACAGAAAAAAAAGAAGAGAGAGGGAGTCTAGTCTATTGCAAAGAACACCTTTTGCAAGAGTGAATGCCCTTGGTGGGTGGGGGAAGATGGTTCAGTACTGACCAAACAAGGGGATAATTCTCGCCAATAACCCTATTTGAGGCCACTAAATGGCTGCCTTTCGCAAGAGTGAATGCCCTTGTCAGTACTGACCAGCAAGGGAATCACTCTCACTGTCAAGGGTGTTAATAACCCTAGTTGCAGAGGCCTATAGAGTTAAGTCTGGTTGATCACAAAAAAAGAAAGAAAATAACACACAAACAAACAAACCCTACAGAAGCAACAACACAATGAGACAGAGACATAGAAGAATCCACCACCACTTCAGGGCTCCCAGGGACCCCCATTTGGGGGTCTATGAAGTACTAAAATTCTAAAGGACCCTCTAAAAGAATGTGCTGGGGGTCCCAGGGATGCACTAGAAAAAATTCTTTTCAGCATTCACAATGCCACTGGGACCCTCTATCCCGCCTCTAGGACCCTCTATACTGTAAGTGAAGGAGTCCCTGGGACCCCTTGTTTTGCTGGACGATTGGGGGCCCTGCCACTTACAAAGAATTCCACTCTGTTCACTATCCATTCAACATGCATTAGAGTTTTACGTTTACACTGTTTAAACATTTTCTCTGTAAGGTTTATGCGCTCACTACAGCTCTTGTAAAAACACAATTTCTACAAACTATATGCAGTTTCTTGGAGACCACAGTCTGTGCTATTGCATGAGTGCAACTACACAAAATGAAAAAACCTGAAAGGCCAGGGTCTAGGGGTAATGTCCCCCTGCAGCTGAAGCAAAAATTGATTTATGAAGGTATTTTAGTTTGCTTTTCCCACAATTTATACAAATACTTATTTTAAAGTGTTTGAACAATACAGTAGACACACAAAGGTCTTGTTTCACAAATAAAGAAAACCAGGAAATTTCTTTCTTGGTAAAAT
The DNA here is from genome assembly GCA_017654935.2 of Phymorhynchus buccinoides. Classification (NCBI taxonomy): domain Eukaryota; kingdom Metazoa; phylum Mollusca; class Gastropoda; order Neogastropoda; family Raphitomidae; genus Phymorhynchus; species Phymorhynchus buccinoides. The sequence goes on along the minus strand of JAGGCT020004248.1, from coordinate 2,765,803 downwards.
TTAAAAAAATGGAAATCCTTGCATACCAGGAAAAGTTGCACCCATGTTATTGCAGTTTACCGTGCTATTGATGTTTTCTCTTAACATGTTTCTTCAAATCCTGTGAATCTCTGAAAGCTGAAGGACAGTGAGGACAGCTGTGAGGTTTTTCCCCGGAGTGACTCAGACGATGTTTTGACAGAGTACTGGACCTGGCGAAACCTTTCCCACAGTCTGAACACACGTGAGGTTTTTCACCTGTGTGGATTCTCCTGTGCACTGTTAAATGGCTAGAGAAAGGGAAAGCAGCCCCACAGACATCACACACATGTGGTTTGACACCTTCATGAACTGACTTGATGTGGTGCTGTAAATGACCTGACTCTTTAAAATCACTATCACACCGTGGACACTTGTAAGGCCTCTCCCCTGTGTGGACTCTTTTGTGTATTGTTAGCCTACCTGCCTGAGAAAAGCTCTTACCGCATGTGTCACACACAAAAGACTTAATGCCACTATGAACCAATGAGTGCGACTTCAGGCTTCCAAGTGAAGTGAAAGACTTAGCACAGACATCACAGACATGGGGTCTGGCCCCCTCATGAACAGACTTTATGTGACCATGTAAATGACTGGACTGCTTAAAACGGCTGTCACAGTGTGGGCACTGGTAAGGCCTCTCCCCAGTGTGGATTCTCTTGTGTGTTGTCAAACTAGCAGCTTCAGTAAAACCCTTACCACACACCTCACACACAAAGGGTTTACAGCCAATGTGTATCAGCTTATGTGTCTTCAACTTGAAGGCATTAGAAAAGCTCTTACCACATGTATCACACACAAAAGACTTAATGTCACTATGAACCAATAAGTGTGACTTCAGGCTTCCAAGTGAAGGGAAAGACTTGGATTTATGTGACTTTATGTGGCCATGTAAATGACTGGACTGCTTAAAACGGCTGTCACAGTGTGGACACGTGTAAGGCCTCTCCCCTGTGTGCATTCTCATGTGTGTTGTCAAACCAGCAGCTTCAGTAAAACTCTTACTGCACACATCACACACAAATGCCTTAACACCCCTATGAATCAGTTTGTGTCTATTCAGATTGCTGGAGTTATGGAAAGACTTTCTACAAACATCGCAAACATGTTGCCTCTTCCTTTTCTTTCCACCAGTATAACTATCATTAACTTTATTTGTTGTCATTTTTCTATTGCTATGGCTATCTACCCCCTTATCTATGTCAGTTTTGTTGTAGTAACCAGCATCACATCTGTCAGGTGTGGAGGACCCAGGTAACACCATGTGCAGTTTCTCTCCATGAACTGACGCCAGGTGGAGTTCCAAACTGCTGACCAACACAAAGGCAGCTGAACAAAGGTAGCACACATGACTTGTGTTCAGAGACAGTGGTGACCCAGAAGTGTTGTCAGACATGGGCTGTGCTGTGCTGTAGACAGTTGAGGGCTGAACAAAAAAGCAAAAACAAATAGCAAAAATGTCCTTTCAGTAATCACAATCAGTTTTCAATAAAAGAAGAAGAAAAACTTGCATAAACATAATGGTAGCATAGCCTTTGCCACTAATGTTTGTTTTAAACATTTGCTGGTGCTCTGTCATAGTATAATATTTTATGCAACTTAGTTCAGTTTTGTTATGCACTTGAAACTCAGACAAGGGTGGGAAACACACATAGTTAAAAATCAGTTGTTCTTCAGTTTAAAGTCCTTCTACTAAAAAGTATTCAGACAATATTATACAGTAGTGTAATGGTATGGTGGGTGTGCCTGTGAGTGTGTGTAAGCATTAAAGTAAGTAATAGGATCGTGATGCAGGTCTAATCGTAACTCCCTCCCCCCACCTCATTAAAAAAAGTTAAACTTATATTTAAAGAATATAACCGAACAATGAACAATGTTAAAGATAAATACTAAGTGAACTACTTAATAAACATTTACAAACTGATTCAAGAATAGAATAAATGTTTAGAATACAGGGTAGAAACAATGGTGTCGATCCATCAGTAAAACCGTCAATACCCGTCATTGGGGAAGTTTCCAAAAAGTCAGCGCAACTATCATGGTGTTCCCTTGACTGCTATTAGGATTACAGCCAGCAAACAATTTGACTTGGCTACAATGTACAATAACAAGCACATAATAACAGTGACTGTAAAAACACAGGAGACGACGATGGTACTCACTTTATGTTCAGTCCTGTCCCTGGGAAAACCTGCAACACACAATGATCAACTGTTCACTCTGAACATCAAAACATAGCCATCTTCTTACATGATAAAGTTAACACTTAGAGAGCTAAACTTCTTCTTTTCACATTACTGATGTTGAACTTCTGCTCATCTTTTCCTAAAAAGGCAAAATTCAAGACCTAGTTTTACTCTTTTTACAGTTTAACCCCTTGACTGGCAAAATTAATCTCTTGAATGTGTTAGAGCAAAAGCCAACATAATCAGGGTTATTCTTCATCTGACGACGTCATCAGTGATGTCATCAGGTCAGTACGTAATACGTTGGTGGCAGTAAAGGGGTTATAAAGTATAATTAGTGTTGAAATGTGCCAATAAAAAAGTGAGATTTGCAATGTTTTACAAATCAAAGAGTTTATTTCCTCTTTCCAATTGTGTTTACATAGAAGATGTCCTACAGTGCACACACACTGTTCCACATTACACCATGATGTCTGTTGAAGACAGTCAAAAGTTATATGTCCTACAGTGCACACACACTGTTCCCCATTACACCATGACGTCTGTTGAAGACAGTCAAAAGTTATATGTCCTACAGTGCACACACACTGTTCCCCATTACACCATGACGTCTGTTGAAGACAGTCAAAAGTTATATGTCCTACAGGGCACACACACACTGTTTCCCATTACACCATGACGTCTGTTGAAGACAGTCAAAAGTTATATGTCCTACAGTGCACACACACACTGTTCCCCATTACACCATGATGTCTGTTGAATCTTAACAATCAAAGTTAGTAGATGTCCTACAGTGCATACACACTGTTCTCCATTACACCATGATGTCTGTGGAAGACAGTCAAAGTGCCACTGACCTGAACTCCGATGCGCTGTATTCCACTGAAGTGCTGAATCATCAGAATCATCCAACTCTGTGTTGAAGTTGACCTCTGACATCTCTACTTCTTCAGGGGACGCCATTGGGTCACAGCGTCTGAAATCACACAACACACTGATAACTGGGATGGTCATTTTTTGTTAAGGACAATGACGCACCACGATTAAGTCCCTTGGGTTTTTTCTAGGTAGCTGTGACCCACATACAAATGTCTCCAACTTCAAATGGTCAACCTATGGCGATATTTTTCACGCCAGAGGGCAGTCAATGCACTAGGGGCTTATCACGCGATTTTCTTACTTGGGCGTAGTGAGAGAGAGAGTGATGGTAGGACCACTCACTGTCTCTCTCTCTTTCTTTATCCCCAACTAATAATGCAGAGAGGATTAGCCCCACACGAGCGTCATGCCCTCTGGTGTGAGAAAAATCGCACTAAGTCTCTCATTGAGGCTGCTCTTTAAAATGATGTTTCGTTTTCATTTTGGAGACATTTGTATGGGAGTCAAACCTGGTCAAAACAAGATTTCTTACCAGCTATAAGAGGGAAAACACGTGAAACCCGTGATTTTGACACGTGACCTGGTGGGTCTTTTAACATTTAGTGATTTACATGATATAGGATAGTAACCTATTTTTGTTTGAATTGACTTTTATTTCCTGTGAAACTTTCATTACATTGTCTACCAGTTCAGTTCTTGCCTCCCTTTTCCCACTTTCCACACTGGTTATAATTTCAAAGTTTAACTGTAACAATCATCTCCCTTTTCCCACTTTCCACACTGGTTATAATTTCAAAGTTTGGCACATCTTGACCTTTACCAAAAGGATAAATATTTCTCAGTTGCCCCCCCCCCCCCCCCCCCCCCCCCCCCCCCCCCCCCCCCCACACACACTCCATGCCCCCTTTCAAAAAAGGTAAAACCTATTTCCAACATTCTCTCACCTCCAGCTCAAAGAGAAGTCCTGCTTCTTGACTGGCCTCTTTTCCCCAGATGATACAGAACCAGCTTGAACTGCAGTAGTGTCCTCAGTCCATGTCACAGTTTTCTCTGGCTGAGATGGAGAAGTAGCTTCAGCGGCACGACACATAGCGATGCAGATCTCCAGATTCAGATCAGCTTCTTGCAACAGTCGCTTTCTGGTAGAGCTGTGCTTGATGCCTAAAACAATTCTGTCTCTCAACAGACTGTCTTTCAAACAATCACAGAAATTACAGGATGAAGCAAGAGTGCATAGAGCAGAAATGTAATCATCCACAGTCTCATGAGCCTTCTGCTTTCGTGTGTTGAACACATATCTTTCATAAGTTTCGTTGGTCTTTTGAAGGAAATGACCATCAGTGATGATATTGTCCATGGAGTGATGTACTGCTTGTTGCTTTCCACTGAACATGGTGATAGTCAATCCTTTTGACCAGACTCAAAAGACTGACACTGTAGTTTAGTGGTAGTACTAGTAGACACTGAGACAAGCAGGATGTGGGAAGCAAAGATCCTTTGTTCACAGACTGGGGACCTCTGGAAAAGAAATGTATGTATGAGTTTGTGTTTCCCCTTTAGTCTTATATTAGTATATACCATGCCAGATTTCTGCCAATGTATTCATGCAACATGTAGAGTACCTTACTATATCTTTCAAAAATCTTCTAGACAATCTTCCTAAATTTCAGACAATTTTTTTATGATTTTGATTGATGTGTTTTTCAAAAAACTTGCTCAGACCAATTCAAAATGGAAAACAAAAACATAAGTCATTTGATATTGAGGGGACGATTAATAGGCCGTGAGGCCTAGGCTGATGAAGCCTGTCCCTACATACCTATATAAAGCAAAAACAAATTACAGATGTATTCATTATGTCCCATATGTGCCTACCCGGGTCGAGAGGACGTAAAACACCAAAATTCATTCAGATGTATTCATTATTTCCCAGGCAGTGAATGAGTGGAACTCTCTTCCACCTGAGGCAATATCATCGGCCTCGGTGGAATAATTCAAATCCCATATCTGAACCTCATCCCCTCCCCCCTCTTCCTCCCTCCCTGTCCTCACCTTCCCTCAAATTATGCCCACCCCCTCCTAATCAAATCCCTCATTGAGCTGATCACCTGGCCAGCAAGTCTTCTACACAAGTCAGCTGTTCAGTTGGAAACCCCCCAAGTGGTAACGTCATAATCATCAACTTGTTGATGGAGGATGCTATATAATTATGCAAGAAGAAGGTACTTTAGCAACGTGGTGGTCGCAGAAACAGATGACCTACTCGTTCTCCTCTAGCAAATTATTTTATACTAGATATTGAAGCTGAACCCAAGTAAAACTAATATGACGTGTGTAGCCCTTTCTTGGAAAACTGATAATGTAATGTGTGTGCCATTTTCTCTCTTCCGCTTTTTGTTTATATGGTCGACGACGAAAATGGTGTTTTACGTCCTCTTGGTCTGAATCAGACACAATTATGGGACATTTGTAAATACAAATATGGTGGGAACAACACTGGAGGCAATGCCCGGAGGCAGTACGAAACCAGTAAAGTCCCGATTTTTTATTAATACAGATAGGTGTAGCGGTAACCACGCCTTGGTTAAACCTCATCGGCTATGGCACCGCTACAAGTAAATATATTGTTTATATGGTCACCCCCATCGATGGTCACCCCCTACTAGGCTAAAGTGTGTACAATTAAGTTGGTCACCACCACAGAAGAAGAATTTGATTTTTTTTCTCTGAATCTAGAAACACCTAAGTGACGCGGATCTCCTTTTAATGCTTTGTACATACATAATAGTTTCCTCTATATATAAAAAAAGAAAAACATGTGGCGTTATAAATGCCGGGCGAACGACGATTGAAAAACAAATGCAGAGAATCCGTGCGTCTGATCTATTTTGGGCCACGGAACTGTGGCAGGAAGTTACGTCAGCTAATCAAATAGACCGTGAGCCAGAAATCGAAATTATGCACCCTCTCCTCTGCGGATTTTTGCAAACCATATAAAAAATTTTTTTAGTAGTCTGGACCATAACAAACACTCAAATCAGGACATTTGCCCTCAATCATCAGTCAAATTGAAAATGTTCTGGAAAACTGCTATTGTAGGCCTAACTGCTGTTTTTAAAAAGGGGACAAATCAGATCCCGGCAACTATATAGACCAGTAAGTCTAACATGCATAGTAAGTAAAATTCAATTCCTGATCGCTTCTCGGCCTTTTGGCTAAGACAGTGATTCAGGAACATAAATTTTTGTTTATACCATGGTTGGTTTGTTCAGCCCGTCGTACATGGCGAAAGCCGATACGCGACGTTAAACTGAACTTCCATCCATGCATAGTAAGTAAAGTTTTAGAATCACTTATTAGAGATGCAATAGTTTCTCATGTGATAGATGATAGTTTGTACTCTAAATGTCAACATGGTTTCAGAACTAAAAGGTCTTGTGTGACACAACTTCTTGAAGTAATGGAAGATTTTACAATTATTATAGATGATAGTTGTGCTCTTGATGTTATCTACTTGGATTTTAAAAGGGCTTTTGATTCTGTGCCACACGAAAGGTTATTATTGAAATTAAAGGCATTGTAATAATCTGTAATATCTGAAATAATCTACTACAATGGATAAGAACATTTTTATATGGAAGGAAGCAAAGGATTCGTGTGGGCTCATCATGCTCCATAAATCCCACAAGGCAGTATCCTTGGGCCTGTTTTATTTACCATTTTTATAAATGACTTACCTGATTTTGTCCAAAGTACATGTAAAATATTTGCTGACGACACGAAAATTTATAACGTTATAACCGAACATTGTGTCATACAAAGTGATTTAGATAATTTACAGAAATGGTCAACAAAATTAGTAAAAAGTTATAAAGATCTAACATACCGTCATAGATTAAAACTGTTAAACTTACATTCACTAAAGGGTAGGCGGATAAGAGGTGACCTCATTCAAATGTACAAAAATTGTCACAACTTAGTTGATATCAGTTAAGTCTCTCTTCTCACCATCCTTGTCTAACACAACTAGAAACCAAGAGGGGAAAGTACAAGTTCAACGGTATAACACTAACAAACGTAAGCATTGTTTCAGTAACAGAGTTGCTAACTCCTGGAACTCACTGCCACCTGAACTAAAAAAAAATGAACCATCTATCTACTCTGCCTTTCTCGTAATATTGTTTTACATTCACATATTGCTTTGGGAATTTGTGAGCTCGTATGACACCCCCCCCCTCCCTCCCCGAGAATTTGTGAGTGCATAAATGGCGTGCGTGTTGAAAGGGTGAGGTGTGTGTGGGTCTGTTTGTCCATGCCTTAATTTTTTTTTTAATTTTTTTTTATCCCCTTCTTTGAAATTGTGTCAATAATGTGTATGTGAAATACTACATCCGTGGGATGAACGGCGTGAGTTGGTTGTTGTTTTTTTTGGGTTTTTTCCCCCTCTCGTAATATTGTAAAGCGCTCTGAGGATGATTTTTTATCATCGAAGAGCGCTATAGAAGCTTTATTATTATTATTTATTATTATTATTATTATTATTACTAACGCCTTCAAAAAATCTACTTGACAAAAATGAAAATTTTAGTGAAATGTTTTATGATTATGATGATTGAAATTGCAATCATAGTTTGATTGTTTTTCGCATGCAAATGCAACCTAATTACAGAAAAAAAATTCTGGATGGGACGTTTTATAAGCCACGAGGCTTAGGCAGAAGTCATGCAGTCCCTTTACTACTACTACTACTACTACTACTACTACTACTACTACTACTACTACTACTACTACTACTACTACTACTACTACTACTACTACTACTACTACTACTACTACTAACTACTACTACTACTACTACTACTACTACTACTACTACTACTACTACTACTACTACTACTACTACTACTACTACTACTACTACTACTACAACTGCTGCTGCTACTACTACTACTACTACTACTACTACTACTACTACTACTACTACTACTACTACTACTACTACTACTACTACTACATGTTCAAAGACGTGCTACAAAATTGTGTTAAACAAGGGCGTCGCCGAGCGGCAGACATGTCCGTCACCAGCACTTGCGACACCCCGTAGAGTGTCACATCCTGACACAAAATTGGAAGGGATTCTGTCTTCTAGTTCACGAGATACAGCTTGAAGAAGAAACATATAGCGCAAAGAAGGAAATTTCGGTTTTCAAGGTCACACTTCAAGGTCAAGGTCAGCATGGTGATAATTTATGCTCGGATGTTTTCTTCTCTAGGGTATACAGTACCACACACAATCTGAAGCGCTTCTGTCAAGTACCAATGTGGAAAATATGGCTTAAAACCCAATGTGTAGACCCCTACCACTTTCAAGGCCTACTGATCGCCCGGACCGTGACCTTGACCTTGATCGGTATGCCACCATCAGAACGGGCATAAGCCAAAGTACCTTCATGCCAAATTTGAAGACTCTAACACTAACGGTGTGGGAATTATGGCCCCTGAAAGATTTTCGGTTTTTAAGATCGTACGCCAAGGTCAAGGTCACGACGGCAAAATGGTTTGTGCGGATGCCTTCCTCTCATGGTGACACACCAGCACACACAATTTGACGTGATTCTGTCAACCCGTTCAAAAGATATCCTTGGGACAGACAGAAGGAGAAAAAAACGACCCTCCGATTTTCAGGCTCCAGCGATCTTTTTGACCTTGACCTTGACCTTGATCGGTATGCCATCATCAGAACGGGCATAAGCCAAACCACCTTCATACCAAGTTTCAACATCCTATGTTGATCGGTGCCCGAGATATGGCTAAAAATAGATTTTCGGTTTTCAAGGTCGTACGTCAAGGTCAAGGTCACGACGGCAAAATGGTTTGCGCCGACCTCTTTCTATTAAAGAGGCACACCTTCACACAAAATTTGACGCGATTCGGTCAAGCGGTTCGGGAGATATCCTTGGGACAGACAGAAAAAGAAAAAAAAAACCCAAAAACAAGGGCGTCGTCGAGCGGCAGACATGTCCATCACCAGCAATGCCACGCACTTGCGACACCCCGTCGAGTGTCACATCCTGACACAAAATTGCAAGGGATTCTGTCTTCTAGTTCACGAGATACAGCTTGAAGAAGAAATACATAGCGCAAAGAAGGAAATTTCGGTTTTCATGGTCAAACTTCAAGGCCAAGGTCAGCATGGCGATAATTTATGCTGGGATGTTTTCTACTCTAGGGTATACAGTATACAATCTGAAGCGCTTCTGTCAAGCACAAATGTGGAAAATAAAGCTTAAAACCCAGTTTGTAGACCCCTACCACATTCAAGGCCTACCGATCTCCCAGACCGTGACGTTGACCTTGATCAGTATGCCACCATCAGAACGGGCATAAGCCAAAGTACCTGCATGCCAAATTTGAAGACTCTAACACCAACGGTGTGGGAGTTATGGCCCCTTAAAGATTTTCGGTTTTCAAGGTCGTAAGCCAAGATCAAGGTCACGATGGCGAAACATTTTGCGCGGATGCCTTCCTCTCATGGTGACACACCAGCAGACAAAATTTGACGCGATTCGGTCAAGCGGTTCGGGAGATATCCGTGGGACAGACAGAAAAACAAACAAAAAACCAAAAAAATACAAACCAGCCCATGCAAAGTCCGATCACCTATTTTGACGGACAAATACAAACCAGACGACCACAAAGTCCGATCACCTATGGTGACAGACAAAAACAAAAATACAAACCAGACCACTGCAAAGTCCCATCACCTACGGTGACGGACAATTATGCTACGGCGTGTCGCAAGTGCGTGGCATTGCTGGTGACGGACATGTCTGCCGCCCGGCGACGCCCTTGTTTGTTGTTCTTTTCTGTTTGTCCCAAGGATGTTAATAAAAAGAGTTGTTTGTTTTTTTAGTACAAAGATTAATACAAGAGAGAGAGAGAGAGAGAGAGAGAGAGAGAGAGAGAGAGAGAGAGAGAGAGAGAGAGAGAGAGAGAGAGAGAGAGACTTCCAAGAGAATCCGGAGAGCGGTATAGTTGAACGAACGTTTCCCGTTCTGGCCGAGTGTCTTACGTTGCTTTGATCCTTCGCCTCCCTGTGGGTGGGCTCTCTGTGTATGTTTGTCTGTCTGTGTCTCTCTCTCTCACTTTCTGTCTCTGTTCCCCCCCCCTCTCTCTCTCTCTCTGCGGGCGGGATGTGTGTGTGTGCGCGCGCTCTCTGTGTATGTTTGTCTGTCTGTGTCTCTCTCTCTCTGCGGGCGGATGTGTGTGCGTGCGTGCGCTCTCTGTGTATGTTTGTCTGTCTGTGTCTCTCTCTTGCTTTCTGTCTCTGTCACCCCCCCCCCTCTCTCTCTCTTTTTGTCTGTAGGGCCTATGTCTCGATGTCTGTCTGTCTCTGTCTCTCTCTGTGTGTGTCTCTCTCTCTGTCTGTCTGTCTCTCTCTCTGTCTTTGTCTATCTCTCTCTATGTGTCTCATGTCTCTGTATGTCTATGCGTCTCTCTCTGTGTCTGTCTCTCTCTCTCTCTCTCTCTCTCTCTCTCTCTCTCTCTCTCTCTCTCTCTCTCTCTCTCTCTCTCTCTCTCTCTCTCTCTCTCTGTCTGCCTCTGTGCCTGTTCTGGGGCGGAGGACGTTAAACAAATTTTCATTCATCCAACCAACAGCAGTTGTCCTCTTTGCTCTCTGTCTATGTCTCTCTGTCTGTCTGTCTCTCTTTGTGTCTTTGTTTGTCTGTCTGTCTGTCTGTCTGTCTGTCTGTCTGTCTGTCTCTCTCTCTCTCCCCCCCCCCCTCTCTCTCTCTCTCTCTCTCTCTCTCTCCCCACCACACTCTCTCTCTCTCTCTCTTTCTCTCTCTCTCTGTCTCTCTCTCTCTCTCTCTCTCTCTCTTTCATAGTTTACGACAGGATTCAAAAGTAGTAGTGGGGGGGGGGGGGGGGTCTCTCTCTCTCTCTCTCTCTCTCTCTCTCTTCTCTCTCTCTCTCTCTCTCTCTCTCTCTCTCTCTCTCTCTCTCTCTCTCTCTCTCTCTCATGGTCTGTCTGTCTCTCTCTCTCTCTCTGTCTTTGTCTGTCTCTCTCTATGTGTCTCATGTCTCTGTATGTCTATGTGTGTCTCTCTCTTTCTGTCTCTCTCTGTCTGTCTGTCTCTCTGTCTGTCTCTCTGTCTGTCTCTCTGTCTGTCTCTGTCTCTCTGTCTGTCTGTCTGCCTCTGTGCCTGCTCCGGGGCGGAGGACGTTAAACAAATTTTCATTCATTCATATCCTGACACAACCTTTGAAGAGCTTATGTCTTGTAGTTCACGAGATACAGCTTGGACAATAATATATAGCGCAAAGAAGGAAATTTCGGTTTTCAAGGTCACACTTCAAGGTCAAGGTCAGCATGGCGATAATTTATGCTCGGGTGTTTTTTACTCTAGGGTATACAGTGCCAGACACAATATGAAGCGCTTCTGTTAAGTACAAATGTGGAAAATATGTCTGAAAACACAATTTGTAGACCCCTACCACTTTCAAGGCCTACCGATCTCCCGGACCGTGACCTTGACCTTGATCGGTATGATACCATCAGAACGGGCATAAGCCAAAGTACCTACATGCCAAATTTGAAGACTCTAACACTAACGGTGTGGGAGTTATGGCCCCTGAAAGGTCAAGGTCAAGGTCACGACGGCAAAATGGTTTGCGCGGATGCCTTCCTCTCATAGTGACACACCAGCACACAAAAATTGACGCGATTCGGTCAACCCGTTCGAAAGATATCCTTGGGACAGACAGAATGAGAAAAAAATGACCCTCCGATTTTCAGGCTCCAGATATCTTTTTGACCTTGACCTTGACCTTGATCCTTGACTGGTATGCCATCATCAGAACGGGCATAAGCCAAACCACCTTCATACATCCTATGTTGATCGGTGCCCGAGATATGGCTAAAAATAGATTTTCGGTTTTCAAGGTCGTACGTCAAGGTCAAGGTCACGACGGCAAAATGGTTTGTGCCGATCTCTTCCTATTAAGGAGGCACACCTTCACACAAAATTTGACGCGATTCGGTCAAGCGGTTCGGGAGATATCCTTGGGACAGACAGAAACAAAAAAAAAAAAAAAAAAAAAATACAAACCAGCCCATCGCAATAGTCCGTCTTGGTGACGGACTAAAAACAACAAGAAGCAAACAAACAAAAATACAAACCAGCCCATCGCAAAGTCCGTTCACCTTCGGTGACGGACAAAAAAGTGTAAAAACATGGTATACCCAGATCTAGAGAGGTTAAAATATTTCAATTTTCTTGAAAGGCTTGAATTTGTGCAAGCCTATTTGTAATCCTTTTGTTCTGCAATAGATTACTGCTGTGTATGTCCTTGTCTATATTGTCTGTGTAGAGATGGTGTAGGTACTATTATTGCTGCATATTTTTAAGCGTTATTCTTGCCTCGTTTTTCAATAGATTAATTCTTGATTTAAAATGTATTTTACATGTATTTTTTAAATGCGTTCTGCTTTTACTGGACTATTTGTTCGTATTTGTCCAGTTTGTTAATTACAATATTGCAGTGTTATTAGTTATTAGTTTATATTCTTTAATTGTTGTTGATAAATGTGTTTATTGTTGTTTTTCTTATGTGCACCTGGCTGCAATTTCTCTGTTATGAGATAATAAAGATGATTTGATTTGATTTGACTTGATTTTAATGCCTATAGTCTCTAAAGGGTAGACGATTGAGAGGAAGTCTAATTCAAACTTATAAGATTTTTTGTGTCTTTGTCTTCTCTTTTTTTTGCTTCCTTGATTGCTGTGAGGGAGGTGTGGAAAGGGGAGGGAAATGCCTATATTCTCTAAAGGGTAGACGATTGAGAGGAAGTCTAATTCAAACTTATAAGATTTTTTGTGTGTTTGTCTTCTCTTTTTTTTGCTTCCTTGATTGCTGTGAGGGAGGTGTGGAAAGGGTGTGGAAAGGGGAGGGAAGTGCTTGCTTTTGTTTCTGGGTCAGATTTGTTTGTACTGCTTTGTGGGTGAGGGATTCCTCCCTGTGTGGTGTGGGGGGTGGGGGGTATGTATGAGTCGGTGTAATATTAAACAATTTTTTTAAAAAAATCTTTGCAAAGTGCTGTGAGGAAGGTATAATGTCATCGAACAGCGCTATGTAAGTTTCATTTATTATTATTATTATGTATTCAGTGCGGCATGGAATAACACTCAGTTGCTGGTTGTGTTCCCTTCTTTGTCGGCTTATTAATTGCTGGTGTGGCATTCTCAAAATGGATACGTCTGCACATGTGCGAAATCAATCATGACGTACCATCAAATTTTATCTTTTGTGTATTCAACACTAAATTGACCCTAAACCTATAGGCCTCTGCAAGTAGGGTTATTAATGCCCTTGACAGTGAGAGTGATGCCCTTGCTGGTCAGTACTGACAAGGGCATTCAGTCTTGCGAAAAGCAGCCATTTAGTGGCCTCAAATAGGGTTATTGGCGAGAGTTATCCCCTTGTTTGGTGAGTGCTGAACCATCTTCCACCACCCACCAAGGGCATTCACTCTTGCAAAAGGTGTTCTTTGCAGTAGCCAATAGATATCCCTGACCCTAACCTGAAACCATCAAATCCACATACAAATAATTATGCACATGCGCAGATATGTTGAGAACAAATCCATGTTGAGAACGCCACACTGGTTTGATTCTGCTGTAGCTGACTTGGGCTATATGTTGTGCTGGATTTCATACAGCATAATTTATTAATTGTCAGCCATTATGCCACCTTCCTGCGTTGTTCCAGGGTGGGCCAACCCAAATGGGCCAGCATGTTAAATTGCTCACACTTGAGGTGTTGCGGTAGCGGTTGACAACAAAGCGAGCCGCCCTTATCTGTCACTGCTGGAGGTGATATGTGTAAAGAGTTTCTAGAACAAAAACAGGAGAATGGATCAGTAAGACAGAAATATAGTATAGATAATAGCAAGGAAAGAATAAAGGCAGAGTCAAAGAGTGATAAATAAGAGGAAGTTAGAAACATTGAACTTCCAGTAGGTGGGAAACTATTTGTACAAAGACCCCGTGGCATCATTTCGGAGTACCGTAAGTTTGTGCCCTTGCCACATCCACACCCAGAGGATGATCGAAGGCAAACATCCTGCTTTTCATAGCTTATTATGGGCTAGGCTTTCGTAGGGTATGTGTCTATTAAAACAAATATCCGCGGGGAGGTGCAGGGGGGTAATAGGGTGGCCTACGGTATAAAAAGGGAGCTCACTCTGTGAAGCTTTTTCTCTCTCTGAAGCTCTTATCCGGAAAATTTGGAAAAGAAAGAAAGGAAAATGGGATTCTGCTAAATCGAAGGTAATGTGATTAGTCGACATTAGTCGCATTAGTTTAGCTAGAAGAAATATTATTTATGCAGTATTTTTCCAAAATTTAGATTGGTAGGCGCCATGGCCGGTTGTTCAACTTGTTGCAAGTGTTCGAACCCATCTGTTCAGTGTTCACCGGTTCACGGTCTTCTTGTTATTTTCGTCAATCGGCCACCTTTATCAAGTTGAAAATTTTCCAGATATTAAAAAACCCAACGAAGGTCACCAAAGAAATTGGAAGAAAATAAATTAACTGAATTTTTTGTATAAAAGCTTGGTGAGACCACATTTTTTAGAATATGGGAATCAAATTTGGAACCCATAATCTCAAAATAGCATGAACCAATAATTTTTTGAAAGTGAACAAAAATAAAAAATAATTGTGCCAAATGGTTGCTTGTGATGTGTAGTTGTGGATACAAGTTTAATTTTGATTTTAGAGTCATTCTTGCCTTTTTTATGACCTTTTGAACAAAATCAATAAGGACGTTCTTTTACTGTATTTTCCAAAAAACACGTCAACCCGCGGGCAGACACATCAAATACAAAATTATCCATGCCAATTTGGAGCAATGTGTGACTTAACCTATTCTTTGAACTAATTAACTTTTTATTTCAATCAGCTATGTTACTTAAAAAATAAAACAAATTTACTTCAAAATTGTCATTAAAATATTCTGTCAAGGGAGATAATAAGGGGGAAAAACATTTGTCTTCACCACTTGAAGACTGCCTTTTCAGAGTTATTAGTTAATAAATCGCCTTTCCAACTGCATAAATCTATTTGTTCTGTTGTGTGACACACACACACACACACACAGTGACACACAGAAATAAAAAGCCATTGACCTTGCAAGCAAACAAACAAACAAAAAGCCCACTTGAACAACATAATAAGTAGATGTGTGTTTCACGAACATATTTTAAACTCTTTACTTGTGTATCCCTAAACTCAAAACTGTACAGGGCCTCATAAAATCAAAAACAACACAGAACAGGACAGGGCCACTCCCGCCAGTTATGTTAATATTTTGCGCCATGATTCCCTTGATGATTTGACCAGTTTAGCGCAATAAAAACGTTCAAGAGCCATGAACAATGTTTTGTAAATGGTACAGAGTCAATATAAATCTAAAGAAAAATAATAAAAATCGATAAAAACCTGCCTGGCTCATGATTTTGTGCAGAAGTTTCAGTAAACACGTTTACCGGAAGTGTGCGAAAGACGTCTTCTAAGCGCAAAATTATGGGGTCAGATAGGTCCATTTGTTTTGTCTATTTACCAAAATGAACAATTTTCTACATGACCTGCTTAATTTTTGGAAATGTTTTAAGGTTAAAATCATTAAATTCAACCTAAACTATACTAAAAACAGTATCTTGACCCGGAGACTTATTTATAAATTGGAAAAAACAACTGACGAACTAAACATTCAAGAAAAAATGGCACCTGCATCAGGCCTCACTAATTTTAGGATTCTCCGACAATTTGATGTGTCCTCGATCTTCATTGGTCACTTTTTTACCATCCGGGTCGTCAGTAAGCTCTCAATGTTAGCAGGAAAATGATAGGTGAAACGCCCAATTTCTCTGACAGACTGAAGGATAACTCTTGGCAAAAACACGTACGATAACTCTTGCAGTTGGGCCTTGCTACTCAAAAGACAGTCTGTGTCAATTGAAAGATGCCAGAGGAGAGCTACTAAACTGATAAAATCTCTTAAAAATAAAGACTATGGTGAAAGGCTGCGCAAGCTGGATTTGCCATCCTTGAAATACAGGAGGCTGCGAGGAGACCTGATAAATGTTTATAAAATTTTTAAATAATACTGACTGTACTAACAAAAGATTGTTTCAGCTCTCGAACTATTCGAAAACTAGAGACTGTGAATAAAAAATGCTAATACAATACAGCAGAACTAATATTAGAAAAAAAAATTTTTTTGCTAACAGAGTTGCCAAGTATTGGAATAACCTCTCTGCACAAATCAAGCTTGCACCAAACCTTAACCAGTTTAAAAACCTCCTGGACAAAGACCCTAAATTGACAGAATTGAGATACCAACATGACTGATTGAGTCATCAAAAACCGTCACAGCTGTGCCCAATACTAAAAAAACTAAATTGAAAGGGCACTTGAGAGGCCGCGAGGCCTAGCTGCCCTCATGACCCTGACCTGACCTGAATTTAAATAAATGATACATGTATACTGAAGTATTTTCACTACTCAGATCGGACTCCAGGATGCATTGATAGAATGCTTAAAGAACAAAAACTTCCATCACTTGAGTTGAGAAGGAAAGACCAGCGACTCACTCTGTTCTTTAAGATAGTCCAAGGAGAGCTACCTGCATTACCATCTGAGCAGTACCTAACACCTGTGGCTCCATCAAAACGGAGGATCATCCCACGACAGGAGGCAACCAGCTGACATCAAACATAGTGTGGAATATGGCTAGAAACAACAAGAGATGTTTTGTAGTCGAACCATCCAACACCACCATCTACAGAAACTCTTTCTTCCCACGAACAACCATCCAGTGGAACAGACTGCCAGACAACATCAAGACATACCGTCTGCTGGGCAGTTCAGGAGGGCTGTGTCAGATTCCTGGCACTGCCCCCACACCAACTGAAGTCAACTCCCCCCTTCCCCCACCCCCACCCTACACCAACCAAACCCCCCTCCCCCCCCCTTCCCCTACCTTCAACAGAGAATCCCCATCTCCCCCTCCTCCACCCCACCCCGTTCTTCGGCTAGACGCGACATCATGCTAAGGGCCCGATCAGCCGGACCTGGCTGGCTGGGTCAATCTGATGATAGTTTTTTTGTTTTGTTTTTTCCCCAAGAGTTGCTCTCCCCAAGTACTTCGCCCACTGGTGTTTTACGTCCTGAATTGGACTCTGCCAGTTAAACAATTCAAGATCAAGATCAACGGGTAATTATTTACCGACTGACTAGACTGAATGACTGCAGATTAACACACACATTCAGACAATGACTCTGCACAGCTGTATGTACACACATTTACTCATGCACACAGTCACACAACCAACACACAAGACCTTACTCCATGGAACGGTGTGGAAGGGTTCAGGATGGCGCCACACCTCATCAGCCTCACAGCCAAACAGGACTCCACAGCTGTGTCAAAAGGACACAAACTGGTAACATAACCCAAATACTACCCAATTACTACTTAACTAAGCAGACTGAGATGGAGCCGCAACTGTGGTGTATGGTCACAGGGGCCTCAGTCGTCTATCATCCCCACTAACCCCTAGCTACAACTCTACAAACTCACTACTAAACTACAAGACAACAAGCACTAGTTCCCTTCCTACACTACAACCCCTTATGTGTAGGTAAACTAGCCTAGGTCTATCCTTATGTCCAGTAACTCCCCCCCACAGCCCCTAACAGTAACACTGCCAGCTGGAGTAACTGGAGACAGGTCTTTCCTTATCGGGGGTGCACATCCAGACTGACTGCTGTTCCTAACTCTGGCCAGTACGAGTGCAGACCGTATGACAACATCTCACACGAGAACTTCGTGCAACAAGACAACGCACGCTTTTTACGTGCGGTACGTCACAACAATACTTTAAAATAATAAAGGGGGGGGAGGAGAATACAAAGATTTGCAGACTCCCTAATCTGATAGTGATAGCTGATATGCCCAGCATTAGTGGAGCTGCCGGACAGGCGCAAAGCTCTTCAGCCTCCAGCAAGCTGCTGGGGACCTAGTCCGGCCCCAACCCAGCCTAGTGCTGGGCCAGGCCCACAGAAAAGAAAAGAAAGGAAACAACTGTGTTGTATCCTTGGGAAAGATACTTTACTCTTATTTCCTGGTCCTTCGGATGAGACTTAAAAACCGAGGTCCCGTGTGCGAACGCACGCACAAGATCCTGCTCGCACCTTAAAGAGTGCTCGAGACCACAACTGAGGAACAGGATCTAGGGGTGTTGCTGTTAGTTGATCCTGGTTTGACATTTGAACTCCACATAAACAATGTTGTATTAAAGGCCAACCATATTTCTGGACTTTTAGTTAGAACAATTACGAATAAATCAAAGGATATTATGATCCCCTTGTTTAAATCACTGGTGCGACCGATTCTTGAATATGGAAACCCGGTGTGGTGTCCACACCTACGGAAACATAATAGATCTTATAGAAGGGGTACAGAGAAGATTTACTAAGAAAATTCAGGGGACAAACAACATGAGTTATGAGGAAAGACTACAGTACTTAAAATTACCGAGTTTGGAGAATGTGATTATAAGAGGTGATATCATTGAAGTGTATAAAATTGTACATGGCCTTTATGATCATACTGCCACAACAAATTTACTAACTCTGTGTGAGGAGGATAGAACACGCGGACATAACTATAAACTCTTTAAGAAAACTACTAACACTAAATTGGCACAAACACTTTCTTTGCTAACAGGGTAATTAATGCATGGAATGATCTAACTAACGAGGCAGTAAATGCAAAATCAATAAATGCTTTTAAAAATGTAATAGATAAGCACTTTCAAAATATTATGTATGCAATAAATCTTACAAAATTATATCAGTAGTATAACACAACTGCTAAGTACTTCAGTGTGGCAAACAACAATGTCTTTACTACTTTGTTACAGACCAGTACAAGGAACCTGAACTGCAGACACAATGGACAGAGTTAAAGAAGAGGTCATAGAAGGAGACTGTACACCTGGGGTGGACATTCATGATGTGGTGGTTAGTAAAATTCATTAAGTTTTTCTTTAAACCCTGTCAGGCCTTTCTAATGTTGTTGTTGTTGTTGTGTTCCCTGGCTTAACGACTCCAGGGATCACCCCAACAGCCAGAGCACTTGAACAATTCAGTACAAATGCACCAGCTAGGGATGA
Source organism: Phymorhynchus buccinoides (assembly GCA_017654935.2). Taxonomy (NCBI): domain Eukaryota; kingdom Metazoa; phylum Mollusca; class Gastropoda; order Neogastropoda; family Raphitomidae; genus Phymorhynchus; species Phymorhynchus buccinoides. The sequence goes on along the minus strand of JAGGCT020004248.1, from coordinate 2,746,474 downwards.
GAACATTACGTGTGTGACCGTTTTTGATTACCCCACCATGTGGGCAGCCACACTCCGTCTTCGGGGGATTTTAGACTGATGATGTTATGCTGGGAGCTTGTCATGGCTTAAGACAATCCCCGCACAACCATGCAGAGCATAACAACATTTTGATGTAGCCTTGTCGTTCTAGTTTATGTCAACTGGTCTGACACAGCCTCATGCCAAGGCAAAGGCCTTTCTAATTAAACCCGTGCTAGAGTATAAAAAGAGAGAGGCGCTCTCAGCATTTGAACCACTGCAGGCCACAGAGGCGGGTTTCCCCCCCCACCCCCCACCCCCGTATTGTGCGAGGGACCAGACTTTGTGCGCCACGTCAGATGTAGTGTCGGAGTAGCGTTACCCGATTCTGCCCGATTCACAGGCAGATCTGTGACTTTTGAAGAGGTGTGGGTAGTTTGTAGTAGTAGTAGTAGTAGCAGGGACAGGCTTCTTAAAGCCTAGGCCTTGCGGCCTATAAAACTAATAGGCAAAAAACTTTGGCAATGATATTTGTATAATTTTATATAATAATTTTGAGTATGCGCAAGTTTTATAAAGACAATCAGTCAAAATCATTTTTTAAAATCTGAAAATTCTGACTGGAATCCAAAAGATTTGTAAAGGTGTTAATAATAGGTGCAAACTTGAAATTAGTACTTACTTCGTTCCAATGAAAATGAAAATTTCCTTCTAATACTTTAACAATGTCTAATAAAGATTTTGCCTTCTGACTTTCTACTATAATTCTAGTGATGTTAAAGTCTGGAACAGAAAGGAAATTTTCAAAATTGGTATCATCAATACCATGGAAGATCTTGTCAGTTTGTATGAGGCTACCTCTTAACCTCCTACCTTTACGAGTACTGGATATCTTAACATACGTGTCAACCTCATACTCACTCATAGGTGTCAACCTATACGGTTTTCCTGTATTGCTGTACGGGAAAACCATGATTTTGGGTCTGTATGGCCGTATAACAGTTTCAATACGGGTAAAACTGATTTATACGGGCAGATCAGAAATCAGAGACAAACCGCGAAGTGATAGAAATTTGTGATAGCAGACGACAAAACACGGACGCCAAGCAGCCGAACAGGAAAACGAAAGCAGTAGGCTAGATGATCGGTCATGTGCAGAGAGCTATTTGTTCGATTTGTTCTGGTAATCTGCGCATGCATGGTTTCTTCAGAACTTCCGTGTGAGCGTTGTTTGAATCGAAAATGGCGGACGCTAATTCTTCCAGTTCTACGAACCCCCCTGTGGCCAAAAAGGCACGAGTTGGGAGTGGGAGACACTTGAAAGAATGGGAAAACCTGTCCTTTGAGAAAGGAAGGGCAATGTGTATAACAAAACTGCATGAAAACGATGTCTGAATATAATGTATTCACTGCAACTTTTTCATGGTTTTGCATGTTCTGAAATTTATACGGTTTTCAGGCTTGAAATAAGGGGAAATGTATTTTTCAATAAGGGAAGTTTTGAAAAAAAAAAAATTGGGTTGACACCTTTGTCTTAATTTACACTCAATGTATGACATATTATTACATTCTTTTAACAATTTTGTGGCCCGTGCTTGAACTTTTTTTTTACTCTGAATAAACTGCCTCTGTAAAAAAAAGAAAAAGGACACCACATAACATTAGCATAATTATTCCAGATGTGGCCTTACAAAAGATTGACATAATTTTAGAAAAGTGTCTTTATCAACCAGCTAAACCAGATTTAGTGCAAAGGTATCTTATAAACAGTTTATGTTTCTTTTTAATCTGTCTAAAAGTTTTCTTATTCATCCATATAGTGTTTGTTTCTTTTTACTACCCTGTCTTACTTTATGAATACACTCTTCCATGCATCACACCTTTCATACAATTCCAAGCATCCTCAACATTGAGATCAGACACTGTCTCCCAGTCATGCATGCTCTCTTAACTCTCTCAAGGCTACAGACGCCAGATCTGACCCATTTGTTTCTCACCATTGGCTCCCGTAGCGCCGATTGTGCCCGCTGAACGCCCGGTCTAGTAGTTTCACTTTCACTTTTGCCCTACCCACAATGCAATATACTAAGTTAGTTCTTCCTTTACCTCAGTCTCACTGGTCCGTTTTTGGGTTCTTACAGCAAGGGAAAGCACCCACTAGTCTTTTTGAACGGATTTTTCGAAGTGAATTTTTCTTTCTACGTGACATGCGCAGTATTGACTCGGCACGATGCTTCGAGCGCCATTACGGATTTTTTATTCCAGTTCATGGTTTGTTGTGTGACAGTGTGTTAGCTTTGGAATAATAATATCATCATTGCTATTCAATATGCATCTTTCAGAAATGAAATGTGAGTTCGACTTTATTTTGGGTGATTTTTTTAAATAAAAGATTTGGTGTGACGTTCGGAGTTACTCCCCTTCTCTTGTGCAATAGGATCGATTCTCGGTTGGATTGATCGGGAGGCATAGGGTTAATAATGCCTCCCGGAAACGCCGATAGCGGCTGCCAATTTTGCCTTATCTGTTTCCCGTAACGCCCTGTCGCGGCCGCTGAACACTAGGTCTATTACTTTCACTTTCACATTCACCCTACCCACCAGGCAATATATTACATTATGTCTTCCTGTTCCTGACTCTTCCTCTTCCGTTATTGTCTTTTCAGCAGTTGAAAGCACGCTGCAGTTTCTTTGCACAAAATTTTTGCAAAAACATATTGTTTTGGGGTAAAGGTCAAGATGTGCCATCCCCCCTACATTTCTCGGTGAATTCCATTTTTCCGTTTTTGCTTTTCATACCAAACATGAAGCTGTATTTTATGAACATTTTCAGCTAATTATCTTTGTTCAATAATTGCAGTCATGTATAAATGCCATTATCTAATAGGACCCCCCACACACACACACACACACCCACCCCCATGTAGTGAAGTACACCGCAGCATTTGTCACAGTCGTGGTTCATTGCGTTTTCGCGTCTTATAGGGGTTAGGGTTAGTATTCCAAAAAGATAATTAGCTGAAAAGGTGAATAAAATACAGCTTTATGTTTCGGAAGACTGTAAAGTACCTTGGTGTCTCCCTCGATCAAACCATGTCGATGCAGGAGCAAATATCTAGTGTTTGTCGTGCATCTTTCTTAGAGAGCTAAGGCGTATCGCATCCATCAGACCCTTTCTGTCCAGAAATGCTGCTGTTAGACTGATTTCTGCCTCCGTGTTGTCCAGATTGGACTACTGTAAATTCGATGTATGCTGGGCTTCCAGCAGAACAGATTTCGCGCTTACAGAGAGTGCAGAACAGTGCTGCTCGGCTTGTGCTTGGCAAAGGAAAGCGTGATCACATCACACCTCTTTTGGCTGAGTTCCACTGGCTTCCTGTCAAATTCCGCTGGCAGTTCAAGATGGCTACTTTCGTTTTTCGTCACTTTGACAAAACTCTTCCTCAGTACCTCTCTTCTTCTCTCTGCACTTACCAAAGCTCTCGTACTCTTCGTTCGTTCTTTTTCCCAGAAACTTCTTAAAGTTCCTAAAGCGGTCCTTGAAATCTTCGGGTGAGAGGGCGTTTAGTTTTGTTGCACCAATTAAACGTTTGGAATTCTCTCCCTGACCATACCCGTAACCACCTAGTCCACTCTTCCTTCATTCAAGTCCTTAACTAAAACCCACCCACTTCTTCAGGAAAGCTTTCTCTCTGTAAAGTCTATGATCCTTTCCCCACTCTTGTCTTCCAGCTCATTGACGTTGAGTATGAGGTTAACGCGTGCGCGTGTGTGTATGGGGTGGGGGGTGGGGACGTACGGGGGTTATGGGGGGGGGGAGTAGGAGGGGGGGGGGGGGGTGGATGGGGGTGGGGGGGGCTCGGGGGGGATGGTTGGGAGGTGGGTGTTAGTGTGTTGTGTTATGATTATATGCAATGCATTCTCTAATGTATTCATTTTCATAGAGAAGTATGGTGAGGATACTTGAACCAGTCTGTTAGAACTGTTTGTACGAATGGTGAGTGAAAAACACATTGAGTTGCTTTGCAAGATTATGCGCTATATAAGCATTATTACTATTATTATTTATGTTTGGTAAGAAAGTTAAAAAAGGAAAAAATGGAATTTAGCCGAGCAATGCAGGGGGGGGGTGGGGGGGGGGGGGGCACATCCTTACCTTTACCGTACTTTTTTTTTGTCAAGATTGGCGGAGATGATCCAGTGGGATGTTTGGAGTTCCATCATTATGGGGGAGAGTGAGTGCGATAGTGGGGAGGATGGTGAAGAAGAGGTCGACACGAATGAGGAGAGCGATGTTGACCTGGATTTGGTAGTCGACACCGAGCTGCCGATGAGTGACACTGGTGACAGTGATGCTGTCAGTGATGAGGGAGAGAGGGAGACTGATTTACCTCCTGTTGCTGGTCCTGGTAGAAAGAGGAAAAGACAACAACCAAAAGAAAAAGCAAGTAGTGCTAGGTGGACAACTGAGCTGAAGGGTGTCAAGCTTCAGAAAGACTTTGATGTGGGGCCAGAACATGTTGGGCCCAATCATAACTTGCCACCTGAGGCGACCGAGTATGATTTCTTCTCGCTGTTTTTGCCAGAGGAATTTTGGGGGGAGGTGGCTGAACAAACCAACCTCTATGCCACCCAATGTCAGGAGAAGAAAGGAGTTGTGGATACGTACTGGACAGAGGCAACCATTCCAGAGATGAAACTCTTCATCTTCATCCAGTTTATGTTTGGGATCATCCATCTTCCCGAGACTTGCTTGTACTGGTCGAGCGATCCCCTCCTGCGCGTGCCTCAGGTTGATGATTTTTTGTTTTTATTTTTTTTGTTGTTCCTTGTTAGGAATAGGTTCCAAAAGATCTCCCAATATTTCCATCTGAATGACAACAGCAAGGCAGTGCCAAAGGGACAGCCCCACTACGATCCACTCTTCAAGGTTCGGCCGCTGCTTGACCTGGTGAGGACGAAAGGCCAAGCCCACTTCTACCCTGGCCGAGATATCTCCATCGATGAGGTCATGATCAAGTTCAACGGCCGTCTCAGCTTCAAACAGCACATGAAAGGTAAGATTTTGATGTGTGTGTGTGTGCCTGCCTGCGCGCATGCATGTGTGTGTGTGTGTTGTGTGTGTGCTTGCATATGTGCGTGCAAACATGTTTGTGGTATGCAAGAGTATGTTATTGTTCGAGGGGGTTGGGATTCAAAAATTATTTTTTGCATGCAACATAAAAGTTCTTTTTTCTTCCTTTTTTTGGGGGGGGGGGGGGGGGGGGGGGGGGCTTTGCTGTTTTTTTAGAACTGTGCAAAATTCCATAACGCTAAAAAATCTAAATCACTCTTCTGTTTCAGGCAAGCCGAATCCATGGGGCATCAAAGTCTGGTGTGCCGCTGACCCTCGCACAGGCTACATGCTGGACTTCGATGTGTACCAGGGGCGATCAACAACGCCCATTCCCAATGGGCTGGGATACAGCATTGTGATGGACCTGGCGACACCCTACCTGGACATCGGCCACCATCTCTTCTATGACAACTACTTCTCCTCAGTGAAGCTGGCTCAAGACCTGCTGAAAAGGGACACGTACATGTGCTCCACTGTGTGTCTCAGCCGTCCTGGCTGGCCTAAAGATCTTGGGGCAGCGAAAAGCAAGGCGCTGAAGTCTGGAGAAGTGAACTTCAGACAGGACGGCAACATGGTGGCGACCTTGTGGAAGGACAAACGGACTGTGGCCGTTCTGTCCACAAACGCTCAGCCTACCATGGGTGAGGTGGAGAGGAGAGCTCCTGGTGGGAAGAAGAAGGTCCGTGTCCCTGAGCCTGTGCTGGCCTACAACAAGAGCATGGGGGGCGTGGACCTAGCCAATCAACTAGCCTCCTACTACCCAGTGGGGCGGCCGTCTGTCCGCTGGTGGCGATATATCTGCTGGTGGCTGTTGCAGACCGCGATGATCAATTCTTTCATTATTTGGAAGCAAACCAAGAGGCCAGCACCCAGGAACGCACCCCGACACATTGATTTCCGCCTGGAAGTTCTCCGTGCTCTGTCAACAATGTGGGTAGGAACAGGGAAGGTGTCCAGAAAGCGCGCTGCAAAGGAAAGCGTGTCTCACGCAGGTATGGTTGACGCTAACCCCCTCACCCACGAGCTTGTCCGGCTTCCTAACAGAAAGAGGAGCTGTCAACTCTGCAAGACGAAGAAGGAGCGCACTCCTTCAGGACGGGGAAAGGAAACTGTCTACGGGTGCGTCATTTGTGGTGTGCACCTCTGCAAAGCCATGTGTTTCGCCGAATTCCACCAGCGACTGGCTCAGAATGTCTCTGAATAGTGTGTAGTGTGCAGAACAGCTGTTTTTGTTGTTGTTTACTTCCTTCTATTTGTTTTTCCTTATCTCTGTGTGTGTGTGATCAAATGAACAGAAACAGACAGCAGTATAAAACCCAGAATTTTTTCAAGTTTATTCATGATCACAGATGGACATTTTTAACACACTCTGATCCAATTTTTTTTTAAATTCACTTGTAAAAAAACCCAACCCCCAAAGCATTCAAACATGAACTACTTTGCTCTCAAACTTCTGTTATAGTGCTTAGGAGTTATTTTCTGACAATTACCAGACTTATTTCTTGCAAAGAAGTGTATGCTATAGACAGGGCGGAAAAGAAAGTTTGTGCGTCAAAGCCAACAGTGGACTTTGGATTGTTTTTCTTCCAATTTAGGGTTTGTTGTGTGACAGTGTGTTAGCTTTCCAATGAAAATATCATCATTGCTCTTCAATATGCATCTTTCAGAAATTAAAGGTGAGTTATACTTTATGTTTGGTGATTTTTTAAATTAGGTGAGTCGGTGTGATGTGCGAAGTTCGTTCCCTTGGCCCGGGAACTGGATAAGAGGCTCCGTCAGAGTGTGCTGGAGGCATTGAGCATATTTTACCTGTTCTTCATCTTTGTCCAATAAAGTATTCAATTGAAATACATACTAGTTTGAGATGGGTGGGAGGAAGTGAGAGGTGTTTGTTAATTGATATAAGGGGGGGCGGTGTATGCATGCATGCATGCAATGAAACTATTATTTATTCCAATCGTTTCAGGCTTTATTGGGACACAGGAAATAAAATGAACAATTATGCAAACCAAGGAAAACGCAGTATCAGTGCTTGATGCTGATTTAACACAAAAAGACAGATTGATGTATTTAATGTGTGTGTGTGTGTGTGTGCATGCTCATGTGTGGGTGGTGTGTATGAGAGAGAGAAAGAGAGAGAGAGGGTGTGTGTGTGTGTTGCATGGATATAGTATATCTGTCTGTCTGTCCATCTCTGTATAGTTGTGTGTTTTTGGTAAGTTGGCATAGCATAAGCACATTTCTGTGTTTCTGTTTATTAGAAGCAGGAACCAGCATGGTCCATGGAGGAAGACTCACCAGATCAGCCCTCAGCTGTCTACAGCACAGTACAGCCCATGTCTGGCAACACTTCTGGGTCACCGCTGTCTCTGAACACAAGTCATGCGTGTCAGCGTTGTTCTGCTGCCTTTGTGCTGGTCAGCGGTTTGGAACACCACCTGGTGTCAGTTCATGGAGAGCCTCTGCCAATGTCTGAGAGAACTGAGAGCAGTGACAGACAGGTAAATGGGATTTTGTGGAATTCCTCTGTTGTGTTCTACATTCATTAGTAGAATTGGGGGGAGGGGGGGGGGGAGAAGGGGGTAGGATGGAGAGAGAGAGGGGGGGGTGATTGTTTGCCTGTGTGGTTGTCAGTTTGACTTTAAGCTGTGAAAGAAGAGTTAACTAACCTTTACTTTCAGGTAATATGACATCAAAGTCAAGTCAAAGTCAAAAATACTTTATTATCACATCAGGTGAAATTACAGTGTGGTCTGGTACAAGCACAATACAAGCGAGGAAACACATTTGCATGCATTAAAAATGGAAACAAAGCTTAAGGAATAATGGACAACAAATCGTGCGTGCGTGCGTGTGTGTGTATGTGTGTGTGCATGCAGCGTGTATGTGTGTGTGACGCCCCCCCCCCCCCACCCCCCGTGTCACCCCCCCTTCCCACCCTCTCCCCTTCATCGTCTTTCTTTGTGTGTGTGTGGGTGTGTGTGTGTGTGAATGTGTGTGTGTGAATGTTTATAGTTTTATTTCTTTGTAAAAGCGCCATGAATAGAATTTTCTAGATATGGTGCGCTATATAAGTGCCAATTATTATTATTATATTATAAGAAGTTGGACATAGTTAGTAAGGGTCGATGCAAGCTTCTGGCTTCAATGTAATGACATGTATTGTTGTAACCTGACATTTTATTGCACCGGTACAAGATTTATTGGAATCCAGTGTGTATGTGACTTGGACACAAGGCTTTGGTCAGAATGCTTTGCACTGTGTACTCATCTTTTTGCCTTCTTTGTTTCTTTCTTAATATAAACATTGTTTTCTTTTCCTTCCTTCCCATTTTAGTTTCGCTGATATAAATCTAATATAATTCAATTGTAATACAGTGGAACCTCCATTATAAGACCTCCCATTATAAGACTCCCTCCCATGTAAGACCTACTTTTCTAAGACATTGCCCTTCTTTGTGAGTATTAAAATTACCTCCCTTATAAGACCCCTCCCTTATAAGACCTCATTTTGGATGATTTTTGAAGGTCTTATAAAGGAGGTTCCACTGTACACACAATACTCGGTAAAGGTGAAGATGTGCCACCCCCCCTGCATTTCTCGGTTAATTGTATTTTTCCGTTTTTGCCTTTAAAGCTGTATTTTAGGAACATTTTCAGCTAATTCTCTTTTTGGAATACTAACCCTAACCCTAGCCCTAAACCTAACCCCCACTATGTACTGCAGTACACCGCGATTTGTCACAGTTGTGGTTCGTTGCGTTTTTCCGTCTTATAGGGTTAGGGTTAGGGATAGGGTTAGTATTCCAAAAATGGTTATTAGCTAAAAAGGTTCCTAAAATACAGCTTTATGAAAGAAAGGCAAAAGAAAGGCAAAAACGGAAAAATACAATTAATCGAGAAATGTAGGGGGGGTGGCACATCTTGACCTTTACCCAATACTCATTTCTTTTCTGTCTGTCAGTCTTTCTTTCTTTTCCTTATGTTTTACTTCTTCCCTTCTCTCCTTCTTCTTACTTGTCCTATCTTTCTTTCATGGCAGATGTCCTCGCCACATGGGAGTCTGTCCATCGAAGAGACGGACCATGTCAGGAAACATCCGGCAGGCTCTGAAACTGAGTTTGTTTTGGTGAGGAATTGGGCGATACTGTCCCTGTGTAAATAGCGGAATTTTAACCCTTTCACCGCCAATGTCGCATTTTAGCACCACAATGATTTAACGCCCATGTCACGAAAAGGTCTCAAACCAGGGTCTGTTATCCAAAGACCCTGTTTTCTTCATTTCGGGAAGTAAGGATAGGCCTTGCGCTATGCATGTCATAGAGGAATTCCTCGTATTGCAGATGATTTTTTTTCTCTACCGAGGTAAGTTTAATGGAAAACTTTTGCTGAAAAATGGCTGGCGGCGAAAGGGTTAACGTTTATTTTATGCACAAGTTAATTTTACACACAAAAATAAGTGTGTGTGTGTTTGCGGAGGGGGGGGGGGGGTGTATCATAAGAGCAGTTTTGTGTACATGTAGCAACAACAACAAAAGCCTTATATAAAAACCTTGCCTTGGGTGCCAAAATGAACAATCTGAACCATAGTTTATACACAAACTAACCAAAAACTAGTCTGGATTTCATCATACTTATGTAGATGATGGCATTTATTGATCTAAATTCCTCCGAAGTTGGAGTGTGGCTGCTCACGTGGCGGGGTAATCAAAAACAGTCGCACACGTAATGTTCTCATCCCTAGCTGGTGCATGTCTACCATAGTCTTCAAGTGCTTCGGCTGTTTGGATGATCCCTGGAGTCTTTTAGCTAGGGTACAACAACAACATTGATCTAAATAAAAATGGTAAAGTATCTTTTAAGAAAGAAGATATTTAGCAATTTAACTTCCTTTTTTAAGTGATGGGAAGTAACTCTGAACGTCACACCAAATCTTTTATTTTTAAAAATCACCCAGAATAAAGTCTAACTCACATTTAATTTCTGATGATACATGTATTTTCATTCCAAAGCTAACACACTGTCACACAACAAACCATGAATTGGAATACAAAATCCGTAATGGCGCTCCGAGCATCGCGCCCAGTCAATACTGCGCACGTCACGTGGAAAGAAGAAAAACATTTGGGGTCACTTCGAAAAATCCGTTCAAAAAGACTAGTGGGTGCTTTCCCTTGCTGTAAAAGCCAAAAACGGACCAGCGAGACTGAGGTAAAGGAAGCACTAACTTAGTATATTGCATTGTGGGTAGGGCAAACGTGAAAGTGAAACTACTAGACCGGGCGTTCAGCGGGCGCAATCGGCGCTACGGGAGCCAATGGTTAAAACAAAATCGGTCAGATCTGGCGTCTGTAGCCTTGAGAGAGTTAACCCCCAAATAATGTCCAGTTCATGGCGAGCACATGGACAGAAAACAGCACTTCAAGCTCAACTGGAAACACACACACACTGTCTCTGGTTGTGTGATGGAATGTATGTTGTCCCATAGAAGATAAACCAATATAGGTACCAATCTTAATATTGTTTTTTGCGTTAAAGATGGGCTAACCCACTGTGACACTTTGTTTGGAATAAAAATAAAATCACTGCAGGATTTATTCAAACAAACAAAGTTCAAAATCTGCAGCCTTTTAGGTAGACTATCTCACTGTAGCTTTACTGCCTTCCCTGTTTCAGAAGTGTTGGTATACTACTACTACTACTACTAATGATCATTTCTAAGGGTTGCAAAAGTAAAAGTGGAGGGTTAAATTGTGTTAGTGCTTTCTGGTCGTTGTAAGTAACTGTATAGAAATGCTTAGGTGGAAACCCTTCTTTATGACAGAATTAAAAGATTTCTTAATGTTTATTTTTTCAGAAGCTGGAACCAGCATGGTCCATGGAGGAAGACTCACCAGATCAGTCCTCAGCTGTCTACGGCACAGCACATCCCATGTCGGACAACACTTCACTGCTGTTCCAGGACTCAACACACCCGTGCTACCTTTGTCCCGCTGCGTTTGTGCTGGTCAGCAGTTTGGAACTCCACCTGGCGTCAGTTCATGGAGAGAAACTGCACATGGTGTTACCTGGGTCCTCCACACCTGACAGATGTGATGCTGGTAACTGTAGCAACACAGGCTTTGATTTGGAGATAGACAGTGATGGTAAAAGAAAAACAGCAAAAAAGAAAGTTGATGATAATTATAGTGGTGATAAAGATGGAAACAAAATGAGGAGACAGCATGTGTGTGATGTCTGCGGAAAGTCGTTCCCTATAATCAGCAAACTGAAGAGACACAAATTGATTCACAGTGGTGTTAAGTCTTTTGTGTGTGATGTGTGCAATAAGAGTTTTACTCGGGTTGATGGCCTAATGAATCACAAGAGAATCCACACAGGGGAGAGGCCTTACAAGTGTCCACACTGTGACAGTGGTTTTAAAGAGTCAGGTACTTTACAGGGTCACATAAAGTCAGTTCATGTAGGTGCCAAACCCCATGTCTGTGATGTCTGTGGGGCAGCTTTCTCTCAGACTGGCCATTTAGCAATGCACAGGAGAATTCATTCTGGTGAAAAACCTCACCTATGTTCAGATTGTGGGAAGGTGTTTACCCAGCCAGGGGCTTTAAAATCACATCAAATGACCCACTCTGGACAGAGATCTCACAGCTGTCCTCACTGTCCTGCTGCGTTTAAACGATCCCAGGAGTTGAAGAGACATATACAAAGAAAACACCAGTAACATTGTGCACTGCAATTACACACTATCTGATCTTCAAAACTTTGAACAGTGTGTTCGTTTCTAACCTCTGTCCATCTTCAAAGATGATGGTGTAGCGTTATGATGAAGAGCATCTTCTGGAGTGGTGTTTGTTTCTGTCCATCTTGAAAGACAATGGTGTAGCACTATGATGAAGAGCATCTTCTGGAGTGGTGGTGTTTCTTTCCATCTTGAAAGACAATGGTGTAGGATTATGATGAAGAGCATCTTCTGGAGTGGTGGTGTTTCTGTCCATCTTGAAAGACAATGGTGTAGCACTATGATGAAGAGCATCTTCTGGAGTGGTGGTGTTTCTGTCCATCTTGAAAGACAATGGTGTAGCACTATGATGAAGAGCATCTTCTGGAGTGGTGGTGTTTCTTTCCACCTTGAAAGACAATGGTGTAGCATTATGATGAAGAGCATCTTCTGGAGTGGTGGTGTTTCTTTCCATCTTGAAAGACAATGGTGTAGGATTATGATGAAGAGCATCTTCTGGAGTGGTGGTGTTTCTTTCCACCTTGAAAGACAATGGTGTATCACTATGATGAAGAGCATCTTCTGGAGTGGTGGTGTTTCTTTCCACCTTGAAAGACAATGGTGTAGCATTATGATGAAGACCATCTTCTGGAGTGGTGGTGTTTCTTTCCACCTTGAAAGACAATGGTGTAGCACTATGATGAAGAGCATCTTCTAGAGTGGTGTTGGTTTCTTTCCACCTTGAAAGACAATGGTGTAGCATTATGATGAAGAGCATCTTCTGGAGTGGTGTTGGTTTCTTTCCACCTTGAAAGACAATGGTGTAGCATTATGATGAAGAGCATCTTCTGGAGTGGTGTTGGTTTCTTTCCACCTTGAAAGACAATGGTGTAGCACTATGATGAAGAGCATCTTCTGGAGTGGTGGTGTTTCTTTCTACCTTGAAAGACAATGGTGTAGCACTATGATGAAGAGCATCTTCTGGAGTGGTGTTGTTTCTTTCCACCTTGAAAGACAATGGTGTAGCATTATGATGAAGACCATCTTCTGGAGTGGTGGTGTTTCTTTCCACCTTGAAAGACAATGGTGTAGCACTATGATGAAGAGCATCTTCTGGAGTGGTGTTGGTTTCTTTCCACCTTGAAAGACAATGGTGTAGCATTATGATGAAGAGCATCTTCTGGAGTGGTGGTGTTTCTTTCCACCTTGAAAGACAATGGTGTAGCATTATGATGAAGAGCATCTTCTGGAGTGGTGGTGTTTCTTTCCACCTTGAAAGACAATGGTGTAGCAGTATTTTGAAGAGCATCTTCTGGAGTGGTGGTGTTTCTGTCCGTCTTGAAAGACAATGGTGTAGCACTATGATGAAGAGCATCTTCTGGAGTGGTGGTGTTTCTGTCCATCTTGAAAGACAATGGTGTAGAGCATCTTCTGTGAATACCTACCCTTGAGTGGCAGCCCAGTGGTCGCGCTAACTATTCTTACAAAACCCTACAAAGCAGCCCACAACAAACTTTGCAGCGACAATCACAATTCTTGTTTTTGTCTATGTGTACATTTCTTGTGGCCTACCCTCCCCTTCCTCTCCTATATACTCCACTGTCTTTACCTCTCCCATACCCACAACCCCCTATCCGAAAACGCCTTTCTTTTTCTCATGAATACTTTCTTCTTCTTCTCCTTCTTTTGCGTTCCCAGGCCATATGGCCATAATGGGTAAGGTACGTATGTGTCCGTTTTTCAGTTTTCACGGATCTCCCCGCTACGTACAGCCAACACATATGGATATTTTAATTTGCATCATTTCCCCCTCCTCTCCAATCCACTTATTACTCTCTGATCTTACCCTCACCCTCCCCTTTCTACCTCCACCACACACTCTCCGGTTTAATTCTCTCTGTCCCTTTACCTCACCCCTCTTCTTCTTCTTCCCTTCTTGACCACGAATCCTACTGGCCACCCACCCACTACCTTTTTTACTGCCAGTGTTTTAGCACCCCTTCTGCTCTTCTCACCCCCCTGTATCTCTTCATTGGCACCCCCCCCCCCTCACCCCCCCCGCGGGCTTCCACCTCTCATGGTGGGGGGAGCTTAACGGAGAGAAGCCCGGCAGTGGGTGTGTGCCTTGTGCCTCCATTTGGGGAGCTGGTCAACCCTGCAATCCACGAGCCCCTCCCCGTGGGGAAACCGGGAGTCTTTTTAAAAATAAATAATTCCCCCACCTTCTGGAAAGTTCTGTGCTTGTAACCTCCTCTAATATAATAATAATAATAATAAATAACATTTATAGAGCGCCCTTTCTCTCTTGAGCTCACGGCGCTTCACAGTTGTTTAAATAACATGCCTCTCTCTTTGACTCTGTCCTCCCCCCTTACTTTCTGTCATCTTCTATCTTTCTCCCTTATTGGTACATGGTCCATTCTCTTGCCTTTATTCTTTAGATCTCTTATACAGTGGAACCTCCCTTATAAGACCTCCCATTATAAGACTCCCTCCCACATGAGACCTACTTCTCTGAGACATTGCCCTTCTTTGTAAGTATTAACATTGCCTCCCTTATAAAAACCCTCCCTTATAAGACCTTGAAAAATCGTCCAAAATGAGGTCTTATTAGGGAGGGGTTCTATAAGACCTCCCTGATAAGACCTTCAAAAATCGTCCAAAATGAGGTCTTATTAGGGAGGGGTTCTATAAGACCTCCCTGATAAGACCTTCAAAAATCGTCCAAAATGAGGTCTTATAAGGGAGGGGTTTTATAAGACCTCCCTGATAAGACCTTGAAAAATCGTCCAAAATGAGGTCTTATAAGGGAGGGGTTTTATAAGACCTCCCTGATAAGACCTTCAAAACTCGTCCAAAATGAGGTCTTATAAGGGAGGGGTTTTATAAGACCTCCCTGATAAGACCTTCAAAACTCGTCCAAACTGAGGTCTTATAAGGGAGGGGTTTTATAAGACCTCCCTGATAAGACCTTCAAAAATCGTCCAAAATGAGGTCTTATAAGGGAGGGGTTTTATAAGACCTCCCTGATAAGACCTTGAAAAATCGTCCAAAATGAGGTCTTATAAGGGAGGGGTTTTATAAGACCTCCCTGATAAGACCTTCAAAAATCGTCCAAAATGAGGTCTTATAAGGGAGGGGTTTTATAAGACCTCCCTGATAAGACCTTCAAAAAATCGTCCAAAATGAGGTCTTATAAGGGAGGGGTTTTATAAGACCTCCCTGATAAGACCTTCAAAAGGGTCTCGTCCAAAATGAGGTCTTATAAGGGAGGGGTTTTATAAGACCTCCCTGATAAGACCTTCAAAAATCGTCACAAAATGAGGTCTTATAAGGGAGGGGTTTTATAAGACCTCCCTGATAAGACCTTAAAAAATCGTCCAAAATGAGGTCTTATAAGGGAGGGGTTTTATAAGACCTCCCTGCATAAGACCTTAAAAAATCGTCCAAAATGAGGTCTTATAAGGGAGGTTCGTTCCATTGTACTCTTTTTTTTTTTTTTTCCTTTTGCAGTAATGACATGCTAGATTTTTTTGTGTGGTCTGACGGTTAGGCAATGATAATTTAAGCACTTCAATGGGCACTATGTGCCTATTCTGTAGTGTCTATTAGCCTATGGTCTTTATTAGTCCCCGAGCCGAAGGTTCAGGGAGTATTGTTTCTGTCTGATCCGTCCGTGCCTCCGTCCGTCCGTCCGGCTATTCGTCCGTTTTTCTCAAAAACTATTCAGTCTATCATCATCAAATTTGGTATACTAGTTTGCCAAGATGCAAGCTATCCACTGATGTATTTAGTTTTACATTAAGGTCAAGGTCGCGCCAGTTACGGGGTTCAAACCCCGAAACACATAATCGCTAATATCTCGCGAAGTTTTGCATGTATTTCAATGCAGTTTTTTCCACAACATTTCTTGATGAATGGTCTATAACACAGTTGTCATGAATTTTTCTGTGCGCATGATCGCGCGCTCAAATCACGGGTCCGAACCCCAAGGCTATATATAAAAAACTATTCAGTTACGTGCTGTTTTGATGCGTTTTTAGTTACGTGCTGTTTTTATGCGTTTTTATGTATGTGTACAACCGACACATTCCGATTTCGGAGTAGCTCGGCGATGCTGCGAGGGGACTTTGCAGCCGCTCGGCGTTACACTTGTTGTTGTTTTTAATGTATTGTGCATTTGTACACAATATGTAACTTCAGTATTGCTTATTTGTGTTCATTTTATACTATTTTTATGTAACCTAAGAGTGAGAAATCAAGTGGTATGTCTGACGTATTGCTTAATTTTATTTACTAATAGTCTTCAATGAGAAATTTGCTATGCCATGCTGGTTTCTTTGTTGTATGTATGTTTTGTTTGTTTGTAGAATAAATACATGTAGGATGTTATTAACGTCCTGAAAAAACCATTGCTGTGGACAGGACTATAAACAATGTAAAAATAAAAATTGTATTTTCCGTATGACTGTGGTTGGTTGCATGCGACAAAGAATAATAAAATTCGAAATATTTACGGTTTTTAATTGGGCGTTCGGTGTGTTTTCATTGTATAACTTGTATTTGTATAACAATGCTGTGTTTTCTGTGGATCTCTCATCCCCCCCCCCTCCCTCCCCATCAGTGTACACTTTCCACTTTTTTAAATTTGTTATCCCCCCCATGGGGTAAAAAAAGATAGATAGATAGTCAGGCATGGGAATTGTCCGCTAAATCGCGGATTTCCGAAAGAAAAAAAAGTTAGGGTAAAGTTTTAGTTACTAAATACTTAAATTTTTATGATAATATTATATTTTAACGCTGTAAAAATGAGGGGGGGGGGGGGGGGGGGGGAGAGCTTTTCAGAGTTTTTTGTCTCTGACAATTCCCATGCCTGATAGTAGATGACAGTAAGCAAAAGGAAAAGGCAGAGTCAAAGAGAGTGACAGATTAGAGGAAGTTGCAAGCACAGAACTTCCAGAAGGTGGGGGAACTATTGACACAAAAGATCCCCAGCCGGTATCCCCACAGGGAGTCCCCCGCTTTGTTGTAAGTGCCTTGCCCGACCGAGCCTGACACACTCTCTGCACCTCTTTTTCCTAGCCTGGCCATGTCAGGCATGAAGAGATAGCCGTCCTGAACATTGCGTATCAAACTTGACTTTTCGCAAAGGTACCCAGCTCACATTAGGTATTAGGTACTTTATAGTCACAGAGGCGTCTCTGTGAAATTCGGGTTGCTCCCACCTGGAGAGCGCGTCACAGCCAGAGGCGCGCCACCCCCTTTTTTTCATGCAATTTTTGTGAGACGGATGAGGAAGGAGGGGGGGAGGGGAAATTTGGACCAAATGACAACTTTTTCGTTGCCACTGGGTTTAACTTGTGATAAGTGCATGGGCATGCGGGACCTCGGTTTATCGTTTCATCCGAAAGACTCCACGTTCAAACCGTAAGGCCTCAAAGTGAGAGGAAAAATCCCCTGTACCCAGGTTCGAACTCGGGTTTACTTGACACAAGGCGAACGCGTTACCTCTGTGCCACTCTACACCTAAACATTGGTGTGGGTGCAACCCACAATGTAATTTAAATGTAAACAAACTGAAGCTAGTCAAGAAGATAGCTAAATTTGCACTAGCAAAACAGGTGCGATTCACTCAGAAAAAAATTGCATCTTTTGGTTCTTCTTCTGCGTTCCGGAGCCATATGTCCATAATGGGTAAGGTACGTATGTGTCCGGTTTTCAGTTTTCACTGGTCTACCCGCCTGCTGCGTACAGCCGACACATTCCACTTTCGGAGAAGCTCAAAGGAGAATCATTATTTGGAAGGTTTGTTGAAAAAAGGCAGGAGAATGGGCCAATAAGTCAGAAAAATAGTAGATGATAGAAAGGAAAAGGCAGAGTCAAAGAGAGTGGCAGATTAGAGGAAGTTACAAGCACAGAACTTCCAGAAGATGGGGAAACTATTTTTACGAGACATCCCGATATCTCCACGGGGAGAGATTGGTGGAGGGGGCAGGGTCGTCCAGCTCCCCCCGTATGGAGGCACGAGGCATGCACCCACTGCCCCGACATCTTTTACAAAAAAGGTTGCTTAACTCTTTGGCATGTGTGTATCAAATCAAATCAAATCAAATCAAATCAAATCATCTTTATTATCTCATAACTGAGAAATTGCAGCCAGGTGCACATAAGAAAAACAGCAACAATAAACACATTTATCAACAACAACAAAAACCACAACAATAAACACATTTATCAACAATTAAAGAATATAAACTAATAACTAATAACACTGCAATATTGTAGTTAACAAACTGGACGAATACGAATACAAATTCAATCCCAAGGAGATGGACAGGCTGCTCAGCAAAACAATCACTCGATGCAGTGCATTAAGAGTTCAACAGATGAATTGATCTTGGTAAGAAAGTTTTCTGTGCTCTTATTTTCAGTTTTAGAGTTCTGTATGTATGTTGTTCATGCTGTCAATCAATGGGCACCCATGTCTGTATGATGCTATCCCTCTATGAGGGTAAGGGCAAGAGAAACAGAGAGATTTAACCACACAATGACAGATACAGGCAGAGACGAAGAAAGTCAAGTCAAGTCAAGACGATCTTTATTGACGATAAAGGAATAAACTAAACAAAGCTTTTTTTTCATCCTGTCGTCATAAATACATGAGAAACACAACTGAAGCAAACAAGATGGAAAAAAAAAACTTAAAAAAAAAAAAAAAAATTGCAATGAAAAATATGGAAAAAATACACGTAATGTTCCGCAAGCACAATACGATAATCATGTGCATAATACTGACAAATGTAATCATAGTGGAAAGGGAGAGGAGAAGAAAACGTTTCGGGGAAAAACAACAAAAAAAGCCCAACGAAAATGACTGCGACAAAATGACAGATAGACAGAGACATCGAAATGAAGAGAGAGGGACGACGAAAATGGTGTTTTACGTCCTCTTGGTCTGAATCAGACACACATGGGACATTTATAAATACAAATATGGTGGGAACAATACTGGAGGCAATGCCCGGAGGCAGTACGAAACCAGTAAAGTCCCGATTTGTTTATATTAATACAGATGTATCAATGAGCAACAAGAAGAGAGAGGGGGAGAGAGAGAGAGTCACACAAAGGTACAAATGCAGAAACACACACGCGCGCGTACACAAACACACAGTTCACATTTTAGGCGAAAAGAAAAGGCAGAGGGAGAGAAAAACAGAAACAAAATCACACTGTCAGACTTGACACGAATATATTTTCAACAAAAGTCAGAACACAAATCAGGTCTCATTCCAGCCATAATTTACTTTCACCACAAACAAACAAAAACACAAAAACGGAAGTAATTTCATTGTATCCTCCGATGCGTGGGGAATTGGCCTGCACGTTCTTAACTTGGTCAATGGCTGAGGAAGGCTTTCAGTTTCATTAACTGACAATAAAGCCGAAGATTTCTTCATTTTCATTTTTTGAGAAAAGGCTTGTTGTTTTGTGTTCTTTTTTTGTATATCATATAGGGGAAGACGGGGTAAAAGGCGCATGGGCGGGTAAGAAGCCCACCCCAATTATCTCATGAAATGAAGCAAATTTCAGTCTCATTTTGCCCTTGAGACGAGCGTTAATGTCTGCATTCGTCTCATGGGCAAATTTGACTGAAAATTTTCTTTATTTCATGAGATAATTGGGGTGGGCTTCTTACCCGCCCATGCGCTTTTTTTTTTACCCCGTCTTCCCCTATATGAATAAATATTCAAAAGATTTGATTGATTGATGAATTTAAAGTCTGTTCACAACAATGGTGATATAGACGTTTAACAAAAAAACCCACTCACACCAATGAATTCGATCAGGCACAAGACGAGGCGCCAGGAAATCAAACACCAATTAAGGCGTACGACGTTCCATCTTGTACTCTGTACAGGAAAATGTCCTTCTTCCCCCGGACAATCCCAGACTGGAACGTGCTTCCCCAGGACACGGTGGAAGCTGAGTCCCTGGACCTCTTCTGCAGGTCGAGATTCAGCTCCCAAATCTGATTCGACCACCGCAACTCCTCCCCCCCTCTCACCTGGCTCCCTCCCCCTATCCCTTGATTCTCCTCCCCCTGGTCTCCATGAATCCTCCCACTTCCCATCTGATTTTCTACGGCTATTTTTGTTTCACTCTTCTGGTCAGGCGACTGTGGACCTAGCCCAGCATTAGGCTGGGTTGGGGCCGGACTAGGTCCCCAGCTTGCTGGGGGCTGAAAAGCCTGTCCGGCAGCTCCACTAATGCTGGATACATCAGACTAGGGTACTGTACTTTTTCACCTGGCCAGACAGAGTCTGACGGGTTTTGTTTCTGGGTTGTTTGTTTGTTTGTCTGTCTATCGATTATCTTAAAAACTACTGGACAGATTTTGATCAAAGTTGACAGAGGGGTAGACATCTTGAAAAGACAGCTTCCTTTCAGTAATCAATCATGATAGTGCTGACCTTGGCCTTGAAGTTTAAATGTAAAAATATATATAACTGCACTGACCTTGACCCTGAAGTTTTGATAGGATTTTTTTGTTCAAACGCTAGTTTAACCTTCAAATGTTCTGACATGGTCAAAGGGAAGCGACAACCACTTGTCTTTGACAAAAACATAATCATGAGTATTGCCCCTTTGATAAATATACCAAAGGTGAGAGAGAGACTCAGACTCAGACTCAGACTCAGATACTTTATTTTACAAGGATAAGAATTTAGGCTGGGCCTATTCTTCCATTCTGTCCTTGGAGAGAGAGAGAGAGAGAGAGAGAGAGAGAAGAGAGAGAGAGAGAGAGAGAGAGAGAGAGAGAGAGAGAGAGAGAGAGAGATAGAGAGAGAGAGAGAGAGAGTTAGAATTAGGGTGGATTGATAGAGTGGTCATGTGCTTGTGATGTAATATAGAGAGTGGGGGTGGTTAAACAGGGAGAAGAGAGAGTGAAAAAGAATATAGGGGTGGAAAAAACGAGGGTCATATGAATGGAGAGGAAGTCGTGGGACTAAAATGGGGGAGGGAAGAGGGAGGTAGGGGTGGTGGAGGAATGGTATTTTTGTATGTGGTGTGGCGTCTTGTGACCAGGTGTGTGAGGCCTGTTGGGTCTAGGTTTGGGAGGAGGGGGGGGGGGGGGGGGGACAGGAAATCTGATTACCTGGAAAGAGGGACGGGTCTGTGTGTCTGTCTGTCTGTGTGTCGATCTGTGTGAGTACAACAACATAAACACATGGACTTACTCTATGCAAACTAATTCATATCAGACTGGTTGAGTTGCTTTAAGCGTAGCCTTCACTACAAAACATGACTCTGGCCGGGTTTTCACTGTCGCAGTGCGTATATCTGCCCTCTTTTGTCTGTTTGTTTTGTGTACTTAGTTCTTCTAATCATTTATGTTCATTTCATTATTTATTATTATTTATTTTAATTCAGTTATATTTCTAACTTGCTTTGGCTTGGCTGTGCGCACCCCGACCATCGTTTTTCTTCTATTTTTTCCAACATCGAAAGAATCTTCAACTTGATGAAGGAGGCCGATCAACGGGAAGAAGAAGACTGAAAAAGAATGAAGGGCAGGAGCTGTGCCGGTCGGGGTTCGTTCCCGCCGGAGACCGCTAAGGTAGCCGGATTGGTCTATGGTTCGCTTATAAAGACTGTCAATAAGATCCTGACTGTAATAATACATAAACCTAGTCTGGTTTAAGAAACCCTAAACTTAATTCTTCCTACCTCGACTCTGGGTAAAGTTTCACAAGAGGGAACGCTCGCACCGTTAGCACAATTCAGCAAAAACGGTCCTAAGAAACGCCTTCCTTTGCCGATAGTTTGCGTAACGTTTTGTTCTTCCCACAGACCGAGCACGCAGCAAACTATCCGGAACGATCACGTGACTTGTAGGGGGTTAACCCTTTCACCGCCAAAGTCGCATTTTAGCACCACAGTGATTTAACACCTATGTCACTAAAAGGCATCAAATTGGGGTCTGTTATCCAAAGACCCTATTGTCTTAGTTTTGGGAAGTAAGGATAGACCTTATTTTGTATACGTCACAAAAGAATCACCAATACTGAAGATGGATTTTGTTCTCTACCCAGGTAGGGGAAGACGGGGTAAAAAGCGCATGGGCGGGTAAGTAGCCCACCCTAATTATCTCATGAAATGAAGCAAATTTCAGTCTCATTTTGCCCATGAGGCGAGCGTTAATGTTTAGCATTCGTCTCATGGGCAAATTTGACTGAAATTTTCTTTATTTCATGAGATAATTGGGGTGGGCTTCTTACCCGCCCATGCGCTTTTTACCCTGTCTTCCTCTAAATTTGATGGAATTTATGGCTGAAATATGGCTGGCGGTGAAAGGGTTAATACATTTATTGATATGATATGATGATATGATGGCAGATCGATGATCAGGCCATGGGCCTTTGATCTGGTTGTGTTGATCCAAAACTTTTGTTCACAAAATGTTCTCTTTATGTTTTTTCTTTTCTTTTAGCGTCACAGGTGATATTGAGACTCTCCTAGCGAGTAACATAACTTCTGTCTGATCACACAGTTGTCTAGTCTGTTCTTGAAAGCCTGCAGCGATGGGGATAGCTGTCACTGTCACCGCATTCTCCGGTATAGCCTGTTCCACTTGTCAACGACTCGGGAGGTGAAAAAGTGCAGACGAATACTTGTGTTGCACCTATTTTTCTTAAGCTTGAAGGCGTGGCCTCTCGTGACATTGTTGGTTTCCAGCAGGAAGGGGCAGCGTAGGTGACTTTATACATTCTGTGTGTTTCCCACTTGTACGTCTCAATCATATTCCCCCGGTCTCTTCTATACTGCATGCTTGGGATGTTCACGCGAGCCAAGCGCTCTTCCTTGGGTAGATTCGCCAGCTTAGGGATTATCTTTGTCGCTCTCCTGAGCACCCCCTGCGTTTTGTGGTGTGTGTGTGTGTGTGTGTGTGTGCGTGCGTGTGCGTGCGTGTGCGTGCGTGTGCGTGCGTGTGTGTGTATGTGTGAGAGAGTGTGTGTGTGTGTTGTGTATGTTTGTGTGTGAGCATGCATGTGTGCTTGTGTGTGTTTTGGTTTCGTGGGTTTGTGTGTGCACGCATGTGTGTGTGTGTCTGTGTGCGTGTCTGTCTGCGTGCGTACGTTGTGTGTGAGGGTGTTTGTGTACGTGTGTTGGTGTATGTGGTCAGTCCGTGCGGCTCGGTTGTTGTTTCTTACGGCTGAATGGGGGATGAACGAGTTGGTGTCGATAAATGTGTGTGTGTGTATGTGTGTTAGAGAGAGAGAGAGAGAGAGAGAGAGAGAGAGAGAGAGAGAGAGAGAGAGAGAGAGAGTGAGTTGCTTTGTATATATGCGTTGTTGCTGGTTGGTGTAATTCTTGAATGCTGTTTTTGCTGTCTATTTGTTGATGCCGAATAATTGATTGTAAAGCGCTTTGGGCTCGACGAAAATGGAGTTTTACGTCCTCTTGGTCTGAATCAGACACATATGGGACATTTGTAAATACAAATATGGTGGGAACAATACTGGAGGCAATGCCCGGAGGCAGTACGAAACCAGTAAAGTCCCGATTTTTTAAAAATTAATACAGATAGCTGTAGCGGTGACCACGCCTCGGTTAAACCTCATCGGCTATGACTGCTTTGGGCTCATGGATGGAAGTTCAGTTTAACGTCGCGTATCGGCTTTCGCCATGTACGACGGGCTGAACAAACAAACCATGGTATAAACAAAAATTTATGTTCCTGAATCACTGTCTTAGCCAAAAGGCCGAGAAGCGATCAGAATTTAAGCTTTGGGCTCATCTGAGGTGAAGCGCTATATAAATGTACTATTTTTAACAACTTAGATGACATTAGCATTGATTCTCTTTTTACACTATCCATTTATAACAGCACTAGAAATCAAGAGGGAAAATTACATATGCAGCGTTGTAATACTAACAGGCGTAAACATTGTTTTAGTAATCGAGTTGCTAACCTCTGGAATTTACTAACACCTAACCTAAAAAGAGCACCAACACTAAATACCTTCAAAAATCTCCTTGACAAAGATGAAAATTTTAGTCAACTATTTTTTTAACATGATGATTGAATTACAATCATAATTTTAAAAGGCATGCTTATGCAAACAAAACAGTGTCAATGAAGGGACGTTTATAAGCCGCGAGGCTTAGGCTTGAGCCAGTCCCACACTATACTATACTATACTATACTATACTATACTATACTATACTATATACTATACTATACTATACTATACTATACTATACTATACTATACTATACTATACTATACTATACTATACTATACTATTATTATTATTTGGTCTTAGTTTTTTTGGAGACGTGGTGACGTTTGCAAACTCTATGAGGCAGTTTCTTGTGGTTGATTAGCCCATTTAAGTTTGGTTAAAATTTAAAAAAAAAAAAAACCAATCAGACAAAGTGCTTAGACCCCTTTTGACGTAACTATTCGCGCGAAAAGCGTAACCTATAGACCGCAATGCCATAGAAGTGAACCCTCACCCCGACGGGGGGGGGGGGGGGATGGCCACTATGATTTTCTGAAGCGTTTTTATGATTAAAATCGAAAGCCGGATGTTTGCCTTTTTTAAAATGAGGGCTACACATGTCTAGAAGGGTTTTTATGACCTATTTTTCCTTCTTTGGCGTCTGTATTTTCATTTTGAGGGTAGGGTTAGTTAGATAACCGTAAAAACTTCGATTTTCTTCTTATTTTCGTTTTTTCTCTTCCGTTATGTAAATAACGAATCAAACTACCAGCAGACACCAAACAAAGGTACTTTGTACCCTTAAATATTTAGAAAGGATTCATAATAGAAAGAGGGGTGGTTAAATCGAGATTTCCTTCTTTGGCGTCTGTATTTGAGTTTAAGATGACAGGGGTATTTTTAATTTCAAAAACTCCATAAAACTGTGAAGTTTATTGTTTTGTTTTTTGTTCTTTTCGCCTTTGCTGTTATTATAGATGTCATTCACCATGTTCTTGTTCATCTGTGACAAGCCATATAAGGGAGGCAGTACTTTAGAATCGGGGTGTGGGCTTTTGTACCAGTCTGAGAGACCCAAAGCGTCTTTTTATCTATTCAGCAACAACTCTTCAACTGCTTATGATAAAATTCAAACAGGGAGTGACTAGTTCAATGTATCAAGGATGATGCTCGTTATCTCAGATAATAGCTAGGTATAATATGGCTGTAAATAACCGTTTTTAACGGATTAAACTACCAACATAGTGTTTTGGGGCTTTCTCTTGTAATTTAATCATAATATTAAAAACCTGTTTACTAATCGAGATTGTGCCATTGAATGACTGTAAAGTTTCGTTATAAAGTACTGATTTTATTTCAAGATAACCGTTAAAACCGTTAGAATTAACTTAAATATCTTTAAATTGCCATATCTTAAACTAATGGACATATACTTATTGCGTTTTAATGCAAATAATGTATTTTTCCTCAAGCTTGATGACCATTGACTCAATTCAATTGACGACCCAGTTTTAACGGTTGTAACTGCCAAAAAAAGATTATTTTTTCTTTTTATAAAGAAAATCTCGAGAACCGCTGAAAACGATTTGTATTGCAATTTAAAAAAAAAAATACATGGACGAAAGAACAGCGTTAATTTTATATTCTGTATTCACATTATCGATTAAATAACGGTTAAAATGCTCAGACTGGTTCCTTTTATATGTATTATATTAAAATAGATTCAGACAATTATTTGGAATGAGATATATAATACAGAGAGAGAGACAGATAGAGATAGATACACACACAGACAGACAGAGACTGAGAGAGAGAGACAGACAGACACTGAGACAGACAGACAGACAGAGACAGGAAATACAAAGAAATGAAAAATAAACACCGAAGGTGCTGATAGGACCCAGATATGCACCAACCACGCCTGCCCTATCAACACGAGAGCAACCCTGCTCCAGCCCTGAAAGTCCGTGTGTGTTACTGGTGAGCAGGCACACATTAGGTATACAGAGGCACATAGCTACTCCCGGCTTGTGACCATCCAATACGATGCAAAGGAGTCCTTGTGAAATGTTCCCATGGGTGTACCTGCACGTTTTTCATGGCTGCAGAGCCCACCAGAAAAAACAAAAAACAACTCATAAACCAGAACGCATCCAACAGCCCCCACCAAGGAGAGGCGAGGCCAGTGCATCTCCAGACAAGGAGAGAGAGGGAGAGACAGAGAGAGGAGAGAGAGAGAGAGAGGAGAGAGAGAGAGAGAGAGAGAGAGAGAGAGAGAGAGAGAGAGAGAGAGAGAGAGAGAGAGAGAGAGAGAGAGAGAGAGAGAGAGAGAGAGAGAGAGAGATGGGGGAAGTGAGGATGAACTACCAAATGACAGAAGGAAAGATAGGACGACTGAATGAATTAACGAGTGAGTGAAAGAATGCATGGATTTATCACTTTTAATGTGTGCAATTCATTAAGTAAATACTTATTTTGGACTTTCTAAGCTACACACACGCGCGCGTGCGTGCACGCGCAAGTACGCTCGCACCGGCGCACATGAACGCACACACGCACGCACACACACACACACACACACACACACACACACACACACACACACACACACACACACACACACACACACACACACACACACACACATATATATATATATATATATATATATATATATATATATATATATATATATATACGCAAACGCATGTGTGCGTGTACGCACGAGCAGACAGACAGAGAGAGAGAGAGAGAGAGAGAGGGGGGGGGGGGGGGGGGTTGCAAAACCGCAAAGGTAGTTCACCAATACGCTGGATGAAGGAAGTGAAAATAGGGTTTTACGCCCTCTTCCGCCATGTGGGGCATTTGTAAATATAAAGATGGTGGGAACAATACTGGGGGCAGTACCCGGAGGCAGTGCTTAACCAGTAAAGTCCCGATCTTTTTTAAAAATACAGATATGAGTAGCAGTAACCACGCCTCGGATAAACCTCATCAGCTATGGTACTGCCACAATATTTATGGATGAAGGAAGGAAGTAATGCTTTACGCCCTGAAGGAAGTAGTAGTAATTTGGAATTTTACGTCCTCTCGACCTGGGAAGGCGCATATGGGACATTTGTTAGTTGTAAATAAACAAAAAGACAATACATAAACGTAAGAGGACGTATACAAAGACAAAGACAAAACATAAAAAAGTGTGGGGAAGGATTCTAAAAGCGCAAGTTTTTCGTATATAGTGAGGAATATCCTGTTAAGAGTTATAAAATTAGTTAGTGATATCTAGAGATGCCTGTTAAATAACTATGTATGTATAAAATATTACGTTAAAATTCTTTTGTTGTCTGGCCCGAGTACAACCCTCCCTGTTGTATTAAAATTTCAAGGCTACTATGTTAAAAATGATAATTATTATGTTTATTAATAAAAACCAATTTTGGCCGTTAAATATTTATTTAAAAATATATTTACAGATATATATTTGTTATTTACAGTAAATATGTATTTATTTTTATATACAAAAATGAAGACTGCCCTGAAGGAAATGAGTTATGCTGAACTTTATTTTGTATGCGTACTAGTACAAAATATTTTATACACATGAATATTAAACAATATTGTTATAAACGAAAAACAGACAGGTAAAAACCATCACTAGCAAAATGTACTTTTTTCCACAAGAATGTGTCTTTTGTTCATTTTGATTGAAGCATATAGTTATTCAAGTCCGTCTATGTTGTCTGATATGCACTTTTTCTTATACTGAGCACGCCATAAGCCTAGCTTGTTGTTGCTTCAGTTTAGTTGCTATGTATGTTTGTTATGTAAAGACAATAAAAACGTTTAAAACAGAGATAGAGAGAAAGAGAGAGAGAGAGAGAGAGGAGAGAGAGAGAGAGAGAGAGAGAGAGAGAGAGAGAGAGAGAGAGAGAGAGAGAGAGAGAGAGAGAGAGAGAGAGAGAGAGACACGACAAGACAAGACAAGACAAGACAAGACAGAGAGGAAAGCCACAAAGAAGGGAAACAAAATACACACAGAATAGTACAGGATCTTAAAAACACACAATCACATGAAGCATATTCATAAAAAGGGAATTATAATACACATAGCATGCAGGAAAGGTACAACATTAACGCCATGCATACAAACATAATTTATATATTTCGGATGAGACGATAAACCGAGGTCCCGTGTGCCCATGCACTTAGCATACGTTAAACCCAGTGGCAACGAAAAAAGTTGTCATTTGGTCAAAAATTTACCCCCCCCCCCCCCCCCCCCCCCCCTCATCAATGACAAAAATCGCATGAAAAAAAAATAAAAAAAAAATGGGTGGCGCGCCTCTGGCTGCGACGCGCTCTCCAGGTGGGAGCAACCCGAATTTCACAGAGACGCCTCTGTGACTATAAAGTACCTAATATAAAACGAAAACCATATCAATATAAACAGATACATAATGAACTCAGCGTTGTATATAGACAAGTAACAAAATTAATGGGAGGTAAAGGGACAGAATATAAGTGAGCATGCAGGAAAGACAGAACATTTGAGTAAGAAAAGAAGAAGAAGAACAAATAGGAGAGGGAGTAAGGAGGAGGGGAATGAGAGTGGTGGGGCAGAGAAAGAAATAGTACAGGGAGACAGGCAAAGACAGAAACGGAAAGCTGAGGGAGAAAGAGGCGGAAGGTGTAAAGGAAAGAAGAGAGAGAGAGAGAAAGAGAGAGAGAGAGAGAGAGAGAGAGAGAGAGAGAGAGAGAGAGAGAGAGAGAGAGTGAGAAAGAGAGAGAGAGAGAGAGAGAGAGAGAGAGAGAGAGAGAGAGAGAGAGAGAGAGAGAGAGAGAGAGAGAGAGAGAGAGAGAGAGAGAGAGAGAGAGAGAGAGAGAGAGAGAGAGAGAGAGAGAGAGAGAGAGAGAGAGAGAGAGAGAGAGAGAGAGAGAGAGAGAGAGAGAGAGAGAGAAGAGAGAGAGAGAGAGAGAGAAAGAGACAGAGAGAAAAACAGACAGACCTATACAGAGAGACTGAGGCAGAGAAGAAGAGTACGCCTTTGCAACTAGGGTTATTAATGCCCTTGACAGTGAGAGTAATTGCTCTTGCTGGTCAGTACTGACAAGGGCATTCACTCTTGCGAAAGGCAGCCATTTAGTGGCATCAAATAGGGGTTATTGGCGAGAGTTATCCCCCTGTCTGGTCAGTACTTAACCATCTTCCCCCACCCACCAAGGGCATTCACTCTTGCAAAAGGTGTTCGTTGCAGACCCCAATAGGCCTGCTAGCAAGAAATCATACTTCAGCTACGAAAGAAAATTGTATATCATGGGTTAAATATAATCGTGTTTTTTTTTCCATTTTGACAGTAACATGGCATTCAAATACTTAATGCACTTTGGCAACTGAGGACCCGAAATGGTTAACATTGTGACATTTTTTCGTGAAATATTCAGCACTAAAAAATATTCCGTCATTCGCCGTTCAGCTCATGAGCCATAATAACGTATGTAACGGAAAAAACCAGATGTAACAATGTTGGATATAATTAAATGATCGCAATGAGGCCTACTCTTCTGAAAGTTTAAAATTAAAGGTCGCATTTAAAATGTGTCTAACCAAATTGCTTTAAAATAGGTGCCATAATTTCTGAGAAATTTGATAATTAAAATATTCCATTTTGATTTTTAAACGTGTTAATAATCTTTAATTACTGAATGAGCGCTTCTGGTCGCCCCACTGGTGACCACTCTACTCGCTTATAGCACTTTACTTTATCAATAGAAGGCAATAATCTATTTTTTGCTGTGCAAAAGAGAGTGAGTTTGACATTGCTTAGAAACAGCCTTCAAATGAAGCACTGTGTCAAGCGCTAATGACAATAACTTCACCTAAAAAGCCCATTAACAGAATCATTGGAAGAACGTAGATGGAAAATAATATTATGTTCGATTTCTACACTTCAGCGAGGAGACTATAAAAAAAAAAGTTCCTTTAATTTACTAGATTTGAATGAAAGAGATGTCAATGAGATTTGATTGAAGGAGAGCTATTGACTGTTTTTGACCGTTATTTAACTTTCCATTTTAACTGAAATTGCCATCTCCTTCAAATAATTAAGGAAGATCAGGTCTGAGCAAAAATACAAAACTAAACTACTGTGAAATAGTACTTGAAATATTCAGAATATGGAAATTTCATTTGTGACCGTTAAAACCGTTAATTTTGTACATGACATATTTTTAATGGAAGAATGGACAAAAGAATGATCATATTGATTAAATCAATTTAATAAGCGTCTTTGTAATTATTAAACTGACTGTAAATTGTGTCGTCTTTGTTGCATGAGTTAACAACCAATCAAAATCAAAGCTCTAAAACAAAGTTCATACCGGAAGTGAACAATTTTGGGCATGGAAAGGTTGTAGAAATACCAAAGATGTCCATGGCTGCTTAAAAATCAACATTATTAAATACTAATGGCCGTTTTAGACTAAACATTATCAGTAAAAGATTGGTTTTGCTGTTTTTGTGTGATTTGTCCTAAGTTCAGACAAAACAAACCGGAAGTACTTACACATTTCAGTAAGCCATGCTGTAGAAGTCCCAAATCATCGCACTAATATTCCTTAATCTCACAATAGTAAAATTATTGGTTTATAATATAAATCGAGTTCTTTCTACGATTTTTACTACCCCTACCCCATATTTGACACTGACTAAATAGACCCCTTCATATATAGAGGTATAACATAGTGTAGCCCTCATTTTATTTTTGGCAAACAATTAAATTTGAAAAGTACTCTCACCAAACTTTCAGAAAAATATAGTGACCAACCCCCCCCCCCCCCCCCCCCCCCCGCCGGGTGAGGGGGGTCTATGGACACCTGTAGGTCTACTAGTGAAACTGCCCCAGAATGGTTTTTGCAGACCTTAAAATAATATCCAATCAAAAAGGTTTTAAAATACTATCCAATCAGAGCGGTTGGTAGATGCATTGTAGAACGAAACAAGATGGCGGCACTGTGTGGTCAGTGGTGCAAACTCTTTTCTGCTAGCAGTTTATTACTGAAACTGTAAGAAGTTACGTCATTTTGACATTTTGTTATCCTTCGTTCTGACTAACGATCCACAACTCTTCTGACCCTGATCTTCGTTTGTGCATCAACAGGGACAAAATGGCGCGTGTCCAACCTCACCCCAACACACTTCGTCAAGTTTGTGTGACTCTTGTAAAGCCACCTCCACCTTTAGATGTGAAGAAAGGTGGAGATGAATGGAAATTGTTTAAGCAGATGTGGAGCAATTACTGCATCAATACAAGACTGAATGATGAAGAAGAGACCAGCAAAAGAGCTTTGTTTCTCCACACACTGGGCAAAGAAGGACTGGCCTTGTACAACAGAATGCAGCTTCCAGCAGATGACTTTGTCGACAACATCATCACTGCATTTGACAACCATTTCTTTGGAAGGACGAGCGAAACTTATGAACGATATGTGTTCAACAAACGAGATCAAAAGGCTGATGAGAGCATTGAAGATTACTTTTCCGCTCTGCGCTCTCTTGCTTCAGCATGTAATTTCTGTGATTGCTTGAAAGACAGTCTTTTGAGAGACAGACTTGTCTTAGGTGTCAAAGACAGCTCTACCAGAAAGCAACTGTTGCAAGAAGCTGATCTGAATCTGGAGACCTGCATCGCTATGTGTCGTGCTGCTGAAGCTACTTCTTCATCTCAGCCAGTGAAAACTGAGACATGGACTGAGGACACTACTGTAGTTGAAGCTGGTTCTGTGTCACCTGGGGATCAGAGGCCATGTAGTAAACAGGATTTCTCTCTCAGTCTGGGTTTGAGGTGAGACAATATGTGACAATGCATGGGAAAACCAGACATAATCATGGAATGTTGGCATAAATTATGATTTTCATTTTTCATGGTGGAGCAAAGATTCCTTGTTAATACACAGGAAACCGAATTGAGTTATCTTGTCAAATTTTTTATTTTATAATTATTTGAAGTTTGACATTCGAAATCGATCATTTGCAGAAACTGGGCATAGAAGATATATGCAACTTTGCCTCTTTGTTTCTATTGACTTGATTTAGAAAACAATCAAATAAACCAAACAATCATTCAAATTTGTCTTTAATGTTGTGGATACTGGTAGAAGAGATTTAAATATAGACACAAATATGCCATAAACAGAAAAATTGATATTTTGGGGGTTATTGACTATTTTAGGCTATTTTGCTAAAACAATTCTGAGCAACTTATGTTGGTTTTTCCCATGCACCATAGCATAACCATAACTAGAATACATGTAGGTTTTTATCTTTCTATTCTTGAAAAACAGCGACAAATGTTCTAATTTTTATGTTTTCTTGGAACGAGTGTTGTTGGTTGAGAGATCTATACCTTTAGTTTCAGCAGTTGGCATCAACAATTTTATGACTCTGTTGCGTTTAATAACCTTTGAGAAAGGGACAGGGGGTTACAAACATAAAGACAAGTCCACGCGCGTGCTTACGCGTCTGTTCTGTGTGTGAAGGGAAGATTAGGTATCTTGATGACTAATTATTACCCTAATTTATATTTTGTACTAATGTGTTGATCTTCGTTTATCTGCGTGCGATTGAAGACAGTGTCTGTATATCTGATGTTTATTTATATAACAAGTCTGTCTTATACCTACTTATGTACTGTATTAATGCTTGTATTATATTATATTTTTATAATAATAATAATAATAAACGGATATTTATATAGCGCTTTTTATCGAGCACAAAGCGCTTTACAATCAGCATTGAAAAAACTCACACACGCACAACAGACACACACGCACGTACGTGCACGCACGAGAGTGAACGCGTTCTTGCACACAGACATACACACACATCCCCACACACATTTCATCAAACACACAGAAAAAACACATTCTCATTGAAACGCACACAAACTTACTCAAACATACACTTGTACAAACATGTGCACACGCACACATGCACACGCGCATGCGCGCATACACGCACTCACATACACAAAAACACACACGTGTACTCACACTCACAGACACATGCTCTCGCATACCCCCCCCCCCCCCCCCCCCCCCCCCCCCCCAGCCCCCCCCCCCCCCCCTTCTATCCGAACACAATGGCTCCTGCGCACGCATACACTTATACATATGCAAGCAGATATACCCACACAGAACACACACAAAACACTCACACACACACACACACTTGGAAGCGCGGCCGTGTATTACTTTATCAGTTTATGTGGTCCTTATTTATTTATCTTATTTTTAAACATTATGTAAGATGCAAAGAGCTCCAGTGTAGCTGAAAGGTGTTGCGCTGTTTAAGAAATCACTATTATTAAATTTTGTTAAATTATTATGCAAGGTACTGGCTGCCCAGATGATCTGCTCAAAAAGAGGTGGGTAAGGGGTGTGTTTGATGGGTAGAAGATGGTAAAAGACAAAGGCAGTTTGGGTGCAGGGGATGAGGAAATAGCCAAGGAGGGAGGCTGATGTACCAGCTAAAATTTTAATTTAGGATATCAGATTTGAAAAGTAGCTCATTAACCCTCTTATTCCTGACGCTCTGTGCTCTCACTGAAATCCTAACCCAAGGGACGTCACTCCGTACAAAAGGTGGGGTAGAGTCAGAAAAAGAATAAAATAAAAATACCCTAGCAGATTTTTTGGTTTTTTTTTAATGTGTTGCCGAGATGTCTGTTTTGGCAAAATTAATTTCAAGATGTTATGGGGGTGCGTCGCTCCACACACAAAAGAAAATCAAAATGCCAAGGTGTAGTCGCAAACTGCATTCATCAATCATTCGCTTTTGCAGACTGGTGAAGCCTAAAACTGCAAAAGACGATTCAAATGGAAATGTAGATCAAAATCATTCACTTGTATGTGAGTTGTAAATAGGCTGTTGCTGTGAATCTTTAAAATCATCACCGGTTCAAAAAGTAGGAAAATGGAGGGAAAGATTAATTTTGTAGGCAGTGGTGTGTTGGGCGCACATGAAACAAAGCTTACTTTAATCAAGTATAGGAGATTATTATTAATATGGCACAAATATTGTACCACAAAATGACTTGCCTTAGTCTCTGTGTGGTGTGTGATTTCAGACGCTGTGATCGAATGGCGTCCCCTGATGAAGTAGAGATGTCAGAGGTTGATATTAACACCGAGTCGGATGATTCTGATGACTCAGCACTTCAGTGGACTACAGAGCACCAGAGTTCAGGTCAGTGGCACTTGGACTGTCTTCAACAGACATCGTGGTGTAATGGGGAACAGTGTGTGTGCACTGTAGGACATCTACCAACTTTGACTGTCTTCAACAGACATCATGGTGTAATGGAGAACAGTATGTGTTGATGGTAGGAATCTACCACAGTGTGAAAACAGGAAGAAAGGTGAGTTTCACTCACCATTAACTTTTATTTGTGTTGATTGGTCTTGACATCTTGATAAAAAAAGTTTGAAAATTGTTTCTAATGTTTTTTAAAATGTGTGATAATAATTCAGACCTGATAAGATTTTTTTTAAACTCGATGATGTAAGATAAACTCTAAGATAAGGTAAACTCTATATAAATGTGAAAAAACCCTGAAATGATGAGAAAAGTAGACAAGAGGATTTGTGGTGAAAAGTAAATATTTAGCAATTGTCTGTTGCAGGTGTCCCATGTGACAGCACAGTACAGCCCATGTCTGACAACGCTTCTGGGTCACTGAACACAAGTCATGTGGTCAGCCGTTTGGAACACCTGGCGTCAGTTCATGGAGAGCCTCGTTCATTCCCTGAGTGGACTGAGAGTAGTGACAGACCGGTAGGTACTATTCTTCTGGTTGATGTAGATAAAGATACAGAGCTCAGAGAGAGAGTCCTGGTTTTTTTCTCTACCTATCATGTACTAGTGTGGTTGGCAGGACAATATTTTAACCAGATTTGACTAATATTAACAGTCTATCTAATGAGTTGATGCATTTTTGCTTCCAATTTCTCCCCGAGGGGATTCCGGGGGGTCTTTCAAAAAATAGTTCCCTCACCTTCTTGAAGTTCTGTGTTTGTAGCTTCCTCTAATCTGCCACTCTCTTTGACTCTGCCTTTCCCCTTTGCTTTCTATCATCTACTATCTTTCTGACTTATTGGCCCATTCTCCTGCCTTTTAAAAAAAAAAAATCTTCCAAGTAATTTTTCTTCTTTGAGCTCCTCCGAAATTGGAATGTGTCAGCTGTATGCAGTGGGGAGACCAGTGAAAACTGAAAAAATAAAAATTTTCCTCATTATTATTATTATTATTATTATAAGCTCCTATCCTGTCAGAAAACTAGTGTGATGGAGGATTTCTTGCTGCTTTTGTTTCCTACTTTATTTTTTGTTGTTTTTCTGCAGATGTCCTTGCCACACAGGAGACTGTCCACAGAAGAGACGGACCATGTCAGGGAACATTCTGCAGACTCAGCTGCTGATTTTGTTATGGTTAGCATTACTGATCTTGTCGTTATTAAAACAGCTGAATTGTTGAATTTGACCTGTATACAGGTGTGTATGCCAATTTTTTAAATTTTTATATTTTTTAAATGTTTATATTTTTTAACCCTCTCTAGGACACAGACGCCAAATTCGACCGAATTTTGTCAACTCATGCAGCCCGTATGCGCCGATTGCGCCCGCTGAATGCCAGGTCTAGTACGTTCACTTTCACTTTCTCCCTACCCACAATGCAATATACTTAGTTCTTCCTTTACCTCAGTCTCGCTGGTCCGTTTTTGGTTCTTACAGCAAGGGAAAGCACCCACTAGTCTTTTTGAACGGATTTTTCGAAGTGACCCCAAATTTTTTTATTCTTTCCACGTGACGTGACGCAGTATTGACTCGGCGCGATGCTCGGAGTGCCATTACGGATTTTTTAATTCCAATTCATGGTTTGTTGTGTGACAGTGTGTTAGCTTTGGAATAATAATATCATCATTGCTATTCAATATGCATCTTTCAGAAATGAAATGTGAGTTAGACTTTATTCTGGGTGATTTTTTTTAATGAAAAGATTTGGTGTGACGTTCGGAGTTAATTCCCATCTCTCGGGAACTGGGATCGATTCCCGGTTCGAATGGTTGGGAGTCATTGGGTTAATTCGAAATCTTTGAAAAGCTTGCATGCATTGCCAACATGAAGATAGTGGTTCATAGTTTATGCACTGACAAAGTGAACTGACTTTGGCTTCTCTTTCTTCTTTCACTTCCCAGCCACCATCATCGTTTTGATGGTTCTGTGGCAGATGCAAAGCTTCTCTTGATTTATCATTTCTGTTCCTTGGACTCTGATTGTTTGCTGTTGACTTCATCATCCATACAGCAGTCACTCCTGCTTTGCCTATTGGCCATCAGTGTTTCATATTTTAATTAATGGTCTAAGTAATTTTGACTTACACTCTGTGTGCAATAGGAATTGTTCGGAAATAATTAAGGGGAGTAATTTCATGGTGTGTGGGAGTGATCTTGCCTAATTCAATCGGTCAAACAGGGGGAGTTACTCTACCTTCAGGTAGATCCCCAGCCCTCGCCTCGTGTGATTGATTAGACTTACATCACTTATAGAACACTGCGTCATTTTAAAATTGACGTCATTTATATTTTTACGTCACATTTTGCAAGTTTTCTCAGTTTGTGGATGCTGGCCGCCCCTCATTTTTCTAAGAAAAAAATGTTTGCAAGTCGCTGACTGGCATCCTGCGGTTTCAAGCTTCGACACCATTGTTGCATTGTTGTTATGGAATTTGACAGAGTAATGGAGGTAAACAATTCTAATTTTCACGAAGTGCTCTCCCCTATTTTGTTCAGAAAATAGTCTATTATTTGACTTATATGTTTATTCATAAAAACATGTAAGTGTAGTATGTGATTGATTATGCTGTTGTAATTTTTGCAGAAGCTGGAGCCAGCATGGTCCACGGAGGAAGAAGACTCACCAGATCAGCCCTCAGCTGTCTACAGCACAGTACAGCCCATGTCTGACAACATTTCTGGGTCACTGCTGTCTCTGGACACAAGTCACGAGTGCTACCTTTGTCCTGCTGCCTTTGTGCTGGTCAGCAGTTTGGAACTCCACCTGGCGTCGGTTCACGGAGAGAAACTGCACGTGGTGTTACCCGGGTCCTCCACACCCGACGCATACGACGCTGGCAACTGCGGCGACACAGAGGAGGGGCCTTACAAGTGTCCAAGCTGCGACGGTAGTTTTGACCGGCCGAGTTCTTTACAGGCCCACATAAAGTTAGTTCACGAAGGCGCCGGACCCCATCTCTGTGACGTCCATGGGGCGGCTTTCTGTCAGGCTTGCCATTTAGCGGGGCGCAGTAATAACCCCAACCTGCCAGGGAACGACCAGGGCTTGTACGTCCACCCGGACCCACCCTCCTCCCACCCCTACACCCCCGTCCTCACCGGGGTCATCTCTATAGGGTTCAGGGGGCGCAAGAGAGGTCGCCCCCGAGGAAGCGGGGCGGGGGGGAGGAGGCTGAGCGGGCAGATCCAGTCCGACCAGATCAGCTCTTCCCTGCACCGGCGGTTGCAGATCCAGGGCGAAGAACCCCCTCGTCCGCCCAAGAGACAGTACCGCAAGCGCAACCCGGACGCGCCGCGGCGAAAGTCGGTGGCCCGAGTGATGACCGAGGGTCTGCTTGCGGAGGAAGGGATGGAGAGGCGGGCCCCCCGGCACAACGAGCCGCTGAACCAGCGCGCGGTGGACGTCATGTCCGAGTGGTACTGCCAGCACGAGGACAACCCCTACCCCACCAAGGCGGAGAAGGCGAAGATGGCAGCGGAGGGCAACATCACCACCATGCAGGTACTCTCAGATACTCATCCTCTCTGCCCACACATTCTTCTTCTTCTTCTTCTTCTGTGGTGGTGGCCAACTTCTTTTTATAGAAGTAAATGCACACACTTTAGGGGGTGACCAAAGAAAAAGAAGCAGAAGAGAAAAAAGAAAACGCCATCTCAAAACTCATCTGTTTCCGAAATAACTACTACTGTCTTTTTCAGATTATAGGGCGATACTTTTTTTCCAAGACTCAGACCCCTGCGCCTTATAATGCGACTGATAATATAGTAAAAAAACTATAATAACAAAATCTTAAATTTTGGGGGTGCGCCTTATACAAAGGTGCGTCTTATAGTCAGAAAAATACGGTAATCCCTTCCCAGGGTTCACACGGTCTTTGAAAGTCTTTGAGAAATGGCGTGCCATTTTCAAGTCTTTGAAAGTCTTTGAATATTGGCTTTGGTCTGTGAAAATCGTGAAATGGTTTGTGAAAAAGTAATTGATGCCGTAAAAAGTAATTGACGCCATAACATTTTTGTGTGTTTGCTTCCAGAATTGATGAACAACTAATTTAATTTAACTAATTTTCCATAATTATAGCAGACGACAGACATCCTCGATTTGTCAAGTTACTTCCCCTTAACTATATCCAGGTCTTTTGGCTACACCGATGCAACTTGAATGATCATGATCGAAACAATCGTCATCATTGCATGTCATTTGAAAATAGGATAAAGAGTCTTTGAAAGTTTGTGAATTTTTATATGACAAATCTGTGCGAACCCTGCTTCCTTCACGACTTGGTGTGTGCATGTCTGAGAGTGACGTTTGCCCTTGGTGAGCGCATATAATTATCTGTGTGGGTGGGTGTGTCCGCGTGTGTTGGTGTGGTGTGTGCGCTCTTACGCACGTGCGCGCGCGTGTGTAATTCTGTGTCTGTTTGTTTGTCTGACCGTCTTTGGGTGTTTGTGTCATTTTTATTTCCCATTCTTTATGCTATATGTGTTAAATATTATATGTGGTGTTATATGTGTATATTATATTTTTATATTGTAAAAATGCCTAGGATGTTAACCCTTTCGCCGCCAGCCATTTTTCAGCCAAAATATACCCTTAAACTTAACTGGGTAGAGAGAAAAAATTATCTGCAATATTGGGAATTCCTCTGTGACATGTATAACATTAGCCCTAAAATTAAGAAAATAGGGTCTTTGGATAACAGGCCCTGATTTCATGCCTTTTGGTGACGTGGGTGTTAAGCCACTGTGGTGCATGAATGCGACATTGGCGGTGAAAGGGTTAAATCGATTAGGCGTGCTAAATGTTCTAATAATAATAATGCAGGTCAAGTCGTGGTTCGCCAACAAGCGCAACCGCTCCGACAACACGCGGCCCAAGGTGCAGAAGCGCGCCATGGAGGAGAAGCTGATGCACATCTACCAGCGGCTGTCCAGGTCGGAGGGGACCGCCACCGCCCAAGATGGAAACGCCAGCTTCCGGGAGGGAGGCAACTCCACCATCATCGAGGAACTGTCGGAGATCATCCGCAGCAAGCTGGAGCCCGGGACCGCAGCGGAGCCTGATCTGAGCTAGCGTGAACAGGACAGCCCCTTCTGGGACTCCAATACAGTTGAACCTCCCTTATAAGACCTTCAAAAATCATCCAAAATGAGGTCTTATAAGGGAGGGTTTTTTTAACAAGGGAGGTATTTTAATACTTACAAAGAAGGGCAATGTCGAAGAAATAAGGCTTTACGCCCTCTTCGGCCTTTCGGCCAGGGCAATGTCTCAGAGAAGTAGGTCTTATATGGGAGGGAGTCTTATAATGGGAGGTCTTATGAGGGAGGCTCCACTGTACTGACGACAATCATGTCTTAAACACCACACAAACAAGTAGGCCGGGTTCACATTAGACGTGTAAGTCCCGTACGGAAAACCCTCAAATAAGTGGAAGAAACACAAGTGCAGAGTGACCAAAGCAGAGGACAGGGTATATATCAATCGTGACTACACCCCACTAGAAAGACAAAAGCAAAAGACACTCAGAGACCAGCTAAAATGGGAAAGAAAGGGACAGCCTGGGGGGGGGGATGATCTGGTGATCAGGAACGGGGAAATAGTAAAAAGACCAAAGAGGGGCAGACAAAAAACAGTGACATGAACACGTTGACGAAAACAAAACAAATGTACATAGTTTTAAAGGTAGTTTTCGGGGCAGTGGGTGGATGCCTCGTGCCTCCATATGGGGAGACCCTTGAAAACTGAAAACCGCACACATACGTACCTTACCCTTTATGGCCATATGGCCTGGGTATGCAGAAGACATGACTGACCCGAACGCGCCAAGGACATATTTTTGGAAGTCGAAACTGAGGTCATCATCAGAGCAGGACATGCGAGGCCACAGAATTTGACTTTTTTTTTCTCTTTTTGATGATTGATGGAAATGAGGCAGATGATGCTGATGCTATGGAGTTCCGTATCGGTCTGAGACTACGTGACAGGGCTTTATTCTACGCTTCCTTTCATAATGATATCCTGCCGTTAACCAGGCCCGATAACTACAGACACATGCAGTGTTGGCCTTGAAATTAGAGCAACACTCTCAGAATCGCATGGATCCCTTAAGCGGATGCGTGGTTTCAGTCTTCCCATTGAGCCCATAGCCACTCACTCTGGGTAGGAGTCGGTCCAGGACCCCCCCCCCAAAAACCCATCGCCTTTGTTAGGATTCCAACCCCGTGACCTCCCGGCTAGAAGTCCGCGAGTTGGTCATGGCAGCTGGTAGGTCTAATGTTTTGTTTATGTAAAAATGTGCAGCTCTTGTTGAATGGACAGTTAGCACAATCCTGTGTAACTGTAAGTGATAGCAGATTTTTCTTTTTTCTTTCTTTTGTTATTTTGGCGTTATGTCGCCATTTTTGATGTTGTTACATAGTACATTGGTGGGATAACATTGACGTGTGTTTTGTTATACGAGGTTTGAACTTGATGAGGTGACAGTCCTGAGATGACCCTAGCCGTTGAGAGGATTATAAATATCTTCTTTTTCTTCGATCGCTCAGACCGTTTCTTGTCAATTATGAGCACAGATGCGTCCTGCTGCCATTATGCGCCCAACTAAGAAATAGTTAGGCCCAGCAAGTCCGACTTCGACTGGAGGACATGTTTTTGAAAGTGTTTCTTGTTTCTTGAAAAAAGGCAGAAGAATGAACCAGTGAGGCAGAAAGATAGTAGATGACAGCAAGCAAAAGGGAAAAGGCAGAGTCAAAGAGAGTGATAGATTAGAGGAAGTTACAAGCACAGAACTTCCAGAAGGTGGGGGAACTATTTATACAAAAGACCCCCCGGCATCCCCACGGGGGGTATAAATGACTGACTTACTTGATGATGTTGTGTCTTTGGGTTTGTTGTTGTAGGTGGTTGTGTGTCCTTGATTTGGTCAAAGTTTGATGTCTTTTTCTTCTTCTTCTGCGTTCCCAGGCCATATGGCCATAATAGGTAAGGTACGTATGTGTCCGGTTTTCAGTTTTCATTGGTCTCCCCGCTGCGTACAGTCGACACATTCAGATTTCGGAGGAGCTCAAAGGAGAACAAGTTATTTGGAAGATTTTTTTGTAAAAAGGCAGGAGAATGGGCCAATAAATCAGAAAGATAGTAGATGATCGAAAGCAAAGGGAAAAGGAAAAGTCAAAGAGAGTGGCAGATTAGAGGAAGTTACAAGCACAAAACTATTTTTGCGAAAGACCCCCCGGTATCCCCCACTGGGAAAAGTTTGATATGATTTTTTATGCAATCCGAATAATTTTGATAACTTTCTTTAAGTTGATATAAAGAGATTCTGTTGGTATGATATTGCAATTATATTGATTTCATGAAACAAGCCCTTGGCACTTCAAATTATAATAATTTTGTTCAAGACCTTAGACAGGAAGAGATCCTTCGAAGTCGGAGTGTGGCTGCCCACATGGCGAGGTAATCAAAAACAGTCACACACGTAATGTTCTCATCCCTAGCTGTTGCATTTGTACCATAGTGTTCAAGTGTTTCAGTTGTTGGGATGCTCCCTGGAGTCTTTAAGCCAGGGTATAACAACAACAACAACAGGAAGAGAGTGGAAGAAAGAGAGAAATGACCCAGTGGAGATTTGAACCTGTGACTCCACAGTCCCCAGGATCATGAGTGTAAGGCTGTGTGCACACAACTAAGTATTCCTGCACGGAAATGCCGTAAATAGGTGAAAGAAAGAATGAAAAAGATATACGGATGTGGTTCTACTTGCGCTTATTTGTTTCCTTCTTTCTTTCACTTATTTACAGCATTTCTGTACGGAAATACTTAAGAGATATCCCAGCACTGATAATTATAAAGAAAATGTGGACGGACTTGATTGTTTATGGATAAAAACATTCTTTTAATATCTCAGCACTGATAATTGTTAAAGAAAATGTGGACTGACTTGATTGTTTATGGATAAAAACATTCTTCTTATATCTCAGCACTGATAATTGTAAAGAAAATGTGGACTGACTTGATTGTTTATGGATGAAAACATTCTTCTAATATCTCAGCACTGATATTAGTGATAATTGTAAAGAAAATGTGGACGGACTTGATTGTTTATGGATGAAAACGTTCTTCTAATATCTCAGCACTGATATTAGTGATAATTGTAAAGAAAATGTGGACTGACTTGATTGTTTATGGATAAAAACGTTCTTCTAATATCTCAGCACTGATATTAGTGATAATTGTAAAGAAAATGTGGACGGACTTGATTGTTTATGGATAAAAATGTTCTTCTAATAAGTGGACCGGCTCATTTTGCCATGCCGCATGCAGTGCTGGGAGTGGCCCTAAGGAATGGTGTGTGATAGGGCGGATCTGCCCCACAAGAGACAGTGACTCGTTTAATGTACCTGCAGTGATAGTGATCCGATGCTAACGGGAACAAAATGACGCGCTTTATGTAACGGTATTTGTGAATGTGTTGAATGAAATTCTGTTTAACCCTTTCACCGCCAAAGTCGCATTTTAGCACCACAGTGATTTAACACCTATGTCACTAAAAGGCATCAAATTGGGGTCTATTATCCAAAATCCCTATTGTCCTAGTTTTGGGAAGTAAGGATAGACCTTATTTTATATACGTCACAGAAGAATCCCCAATACTGCAGATGGATTTTGTTCTCCACCCAGGTAAATTTAATGGACATTTTTGGCTGAAATATGACTGGCGGTGAAAGGGTTAATATCCTCCGGTCTGGAACAGACACATATGAGACATTAGTAGATATAAATAAAGATGGTGGGAACGATCCTGGAGGCAGTGCAACACCAGGAAAGTCCCGAATTTTTAACAATACAGATGTGTATGAAAACATGTCTTAAAAACTTGTTTTATGTGTTCTTATAATCATGATATTGTAGAAAGTAGTGATAAGAGTTGTTTGCATTATGAAACTCTGTTTTGTCTGTGTCTAACGTTTATATTTGCAGAAAATATTATTTGATTTATTGTGCCATTTAAAATGAGTGAATTACCGTATTTTAAGGACTATGAGGCGCACCTGATTATAAGACGCGCCCCCCCCCCCCCCCCCCCCAAAAAAAAAATTAACACAAAATTCAGGTTTTGTTACTATCTCATCGATGCAACTTTTCCTGGTATACAAGGATTTCCTGGGGGGTTTTTAATTTGCCAAACAAGATCTGTGTGTCTACTGTATTTTTTAAACACTTTAAAATAAGCATTTGTATAAAAAAAAAAGCACACTAAAATACCTTCATAAATCATTTTTTTTCTTCAGCT
This sequence comes from Phymorhynchus buccinoides, assembly GCA_017654935.2. Lineage (NCBI taxonomy): Eukaryota > Metazoa > Mollusca > Gastropoda > Neogastropoda > Raphitomidae > Phymorhynchus > Phymorhynchus buccinoides. The sequence continues at coordinate 2,702,991 of JAGGCT020004248.1, read as the reverse complement.
GCAGGGGAATATTACCCCTAGACCCCGGCCTTTCAGATTTTTTTCATTTTGTGTAGTTGCAGCCTTGCATTATCAGTCGCATTATAAGTCGCAGGGGTCTCTGTCTGGGGGAAAAAAAGAGTATTGCTCTATAGCTCTATCCTACAACCAAGTAAGAGTTTGGACGAGTGATGTCCCTTGCGTGCCCGGTTGATTTCCGGTCACACACACAGTGACACACACACGCACACAGTGACACACACACACACACACACAGTGACACACACACACAGTGACACACACACAGTGACACGCACGCACACACTATGACAGTAAAGAGAAAGAGGAGCCGCTGTAGCTCAGTTGGTAAGTCCGAGTCGCTAGCTCGTAATCCGTCATGGTTTGCGAGTTTTCCGTGGGTAGTTTGTGCACTTTAACCTTTGCCGGACTTCTGGGGTCGCCCACGACCCCTTGACACACAAAACATGTTATATCTCTAAAACTATTTAAGCAATCTTCATGAAATTTCATGACTTTGTCAAAAACGTAAATGGCTTTAAGTGTGTTACATTTTATTAATGTGCATAAAATATAAATGACGTAATATGACGCGTAATTTTGATATACCTGTCCGGATGATGGGGGTCTCCCACGACCCCTACTTTAAAGAGCACTGCAGTGCATTGAGTAGGGGTCGTGGGAGACCCCCACCATCCGGACAGGGATAAACACATGGTGCCTCTTTGACAAGTAGGGGTCGTGGGAGACCCCCGCCATCCGGACAGGGATAAACACCTCGGAATTTGCTCTTTGCTGAGTAGGGGGTCATGGAAGACCCCCGCCATCGTGTCCGTGTAGTCAAAAGCATGATCCGGTAAAGGTTAACAAGTACTTTGCCCCGGAAATCACCGTGGCCGACTCCATCACACCAGAGCAGGGGCAGATAACGCTAATTGATGGAGTTTCGGGATAGGGCTATAGTCCGTAAAATACGGTAATGGATTTGTTAATTTTATTGAAGTGTGTGTTTGAATGTCGATACAAAATGTTGATCATGTTGGAAACGGGGGACTGCCCAGTGTGTTGGTAGAGCATGAATTGAGGTGAAGGGGGTTGTGTTACATTCCTGTGCATTTTCGAACGCATCATTTCTCTCTGTGACTGTATACAGACTACCTTTACTTGTGTTCTGGTGGTGTAGAATGATATATTTTAAGCACTTAGAGCTTAAAGGTGAACCGCTATATACATTTTTTTAAATAATAATAGTTTTCTTATTTAATGCATCTTAACTTTCTTTGTGCACGCGTGTGTGTTTATGTATGCCTGCATTCATGTGTTTCTGTGTGTATGAGGAAGTGGATGGTATGTGCGCAATCATAGGTTACAAGTGTTAGTGCATGCGTCGTGTGTGTGTGTGTGTGTGTGTATTAGTTCGTGGGGTCCTTTCAGGTGCTTTAAAGTGCTGTGAAATTGATCGGTCATCAAAAGGCCTGTTAAGTCCTTTATATCAGCAAGGAGGTCCTTTCAAATCAGTCAAAGGTCCTTTTAAAATTGGTGCGGTCAGTTTAAATCCTTTAATCGGGCCAAAAAACAAAACTAAGTACCTTGTCATAAGAAATGAACTCCAAAAAATATATTAAATGAAATAAAATTTGCCAAAAATCGATCGCCTTCGTATCTTTTGAGCAGACGATCTAATTTTAATAGTCACTGTAAATCCGGTCACGTGCGCGAGATTCGGCGAGATATCTTATGCGCCATGTTGAAATTCTTCCCAGATGCGGCTGCTTCAGTGCTTGTTTTCAAGTAAAAAGTGTAAAAATGCCTGGAAAGTGTTCGTTTTCAGGATCGTTGGCTGAGTCGAAAAGTGATGGACAACAAACATGCAGTTCGTTGTGCATATTGTGAAAAAAACATCAACATCTTGTCAATGGGAGAGTCGGTGCTGAAACAACACGCAAAGACTGAAAATCACAAGAAAGCTGAAAGAAGGCACAAGGCGGAATCGAGGTGCAATGTGACCGACTTTTTTTGCAAGTAGCAGAAATACTACTGTAACAACAAATGAATCTGCTCAGCCAAAAAAAAAAAAAAAAAGAATCTGCTCAGCCACAATCGTCGGCGTCTGGCTCTGCGCCAACCACGTCTACAAGCACAACTACAAACAAGGTTTAAATAGGTCCTTTACAAAATTTTGCTGGTCCTTTAAAGGTCCTTTTTTGGCACTCTTCCAAGTCCCCACGAACCATGTGTATATATTTGCGTGTGTAGGTGTATAGGCATGTACATGTATTGAGGTTTTGTATTCTTTTAATCATTTTTATTCAAATTTCATTGTTATTAGTCCTGTTTTTCTATTTTAAGCCTGTATGTGTGTGTGCGTGCACGTTAGTGTGTGGGCGAGTGTGCGGGTGTGTATGCGTTCGCGCACACTCGCGCGTGTGTATATGCCGTGTGTATGTGTTTGCTTGCGCATTGTTGTTGTTCAGTTGTGCGAGTGTATGTGTGTGTGACAGAATTTTGTGCGCATGTGCTAAAGTGCTTTTTGTTTGAACATTTTAAACGTGTTTTACTTAAATCACTTTACAATTTAGCTACTGTATTTTTTGTTTTATGATGATCTTACAGCTACACATGCGCTTTTTTATTTTTTACCTGTATGTAATTTAATCATATGGTGATCATAATATAGCTCGGTTGAGTGTATGTGTGTGTGTGTGTGGGGGGGGGGGGGGAGCTTGTGTGAGGTTGCTTCAATTTTATATATATTAAGTGAAGTTTTATGTTTCTGAAGTGTTGTTCGATTTAGATACCTGGACATGTGTAGCAATGTCTTGTGTACGGAAGGGAGAAAGCTGAAGAGGGACGGGGAGGGTGGGGAGAAAGAGGGAGAGAGATGGGTGGGGGGGGGGATGGAGAGAGAAAGAGGGAGAGAGATGGGTGGGGGGGGGATGGAGAGAGAGAAGAGGGAGAGAGAGATGGGGGGGGGGGGGGAGGGATTGAGAGTGGTTTGGTTCGATTGTTCTGGTGAGATTGCTTCACTGCGTATAACGTTGTGAGTGAAGGGGGTAGGTGGGGGATACATGAAGTTGTATGTTCAGATCTGTAGTGAGGCAGTGTTTAACCCTTTAACGCTTGATCAATCGAACCGATAATCGATCCTGAGTACCGAGTGATGGGAAGTAACTCCGAACGTCACACCAAATCTTTTATTTAAAAAAATCACCCAGAATAAAGTCTAACTCACATTTAATTTCTGAAAGATGCATATTGAATAGCAATGATAATATTTTCATTCCAAAGCTAACACACTGTCACACAACAAACCATGAATTGGAATTAAAAAATCCGTAATGGCGCTCCGAGCATCGCGCCGAGTCAATACTGGGCACGTCACGTGGAAAGAATAAAAAAATTGGGGGTCACTTCGAAAAATCCGTTCAAAAAGACTAGTGGGTGTTTTCCCTTGCTGTAAGAACCAAAAACGGACCACTGAGAGTCAGGAACAGGAAGAACTAACTTAGTATATTGCATTGTGGGTAGGGCAAAAGTGAAAGTGAAACTACTAGACCAGGCGTTCAGCGGGGGCTACGGGAGCCAATGGTAAAGAAAAAATCGGTCAGATCTGGCGTATGCAGCCGTGAGAGGGTTAAGTGTGTGTTAGGAAACTGTAGGGGGGTGGGGGTGGACAGGGCTCCCAATCGTCAAAACAAGGGGTCCCAGGAACTCCTTCACTTACAATATAGAGGCGGGATAGAGGGTCCCAGTGGCATTGCAAATGCTGAAAAGAATTTTTCTAATGTATCCCTGGGACCACCTGCACATTCTTTTAAAGGGTCCTTGAGAATTTTAGTGCTTCATAGACCCCCAAATGGGGGTCCTTGGGTGGAGGAGGGGGCATATCTCAGCATTTAAAAAATGAGACATTAGCTTGGGAGTTTTTGTAAAATTATTTTAATGCATGCGTTTATTTTGTCGTTATCAATTTGTGTTGTTTCGTTTACATGTGTGTGTGACGTGCCGCAAGAAAATTATCCTGTAATTCAGGACATAATAAATTATTGACTGATTGATTGATTGTATGTATGAACATGATTTCTTGTTGAAAATGAGTCATGCTTGTTAGTTTACAATTAATTGAAAATATCTTGATTTGTTTTTTCTTACTTTACAGGTTTATTGAAAATTATATATGGATTCATTGTGTTGGTTTGCAAAAGTTTGTGAGAGGAAATGTATACCTAGGCTATCATGCTCTTACAAAATCTGTGTGTGTTGAACTTGAAGTACTGGAAAAAGTTTTTGTCGTGAAAACAATTCTGAAAAAAAGGGGGATGAATTGAAAGGGAAAATAAATGAAAAAGCATGATTTGATACTATGTGAAGAAATTTCTGAAAAAAAGGTGGATGAATAAGCAACTTAGGACGCGGATTTGACCGCCAGGGGGCAGTCAAACCAGTTGGGGCTTATCACGCGATATTCTTAGTTGGGCGTAGTGAGAGAGGGAGATTTTCCCTCTCTCTCTCTCTCTCTCTACGCCCAACTAAGAATATCGCGTGATAAGCCTCTCTCTCTCTCTCTCTCTACGCCCAACTAAGAATATCGCGTGATAAGCCTCTCTCTCTCTCACTACGCCCAACTAAGAATATCACGTGATAAGCCTCTCTTTCTCTCTCTCGCTACGCCCAACTAAGAATATCGCGTGATAAGCCTCTCTCTCTCTCGCTACGCCCAACTAAGAATATCGCGTGATAAGCCTCTCTCTCTCTCTCGCTACGCCCAACTAAGAATATCGCGTGATAAGCCTCTCTCTCTCTCTCGCTACGCCCAACTAAGAATATTGCGTGATAAGCCTCTCTCTCTCTCTCTCGCTACGCCCAACTAAGTATATCGCGTGATAAGCCTCTCTCTCTCTCACTACGCCCAACAAAGAATATCGCGTGATAAGCCTCTCTCTCGCTACGCCCAACTAAGAATATTGCGTGATAAGCCTCTCTCTCTCTCTCACTACGCCCAACTAAGAATATCGCGTGATAAGCCTCTCTCTCTCTCGCTACGCCCAACTAAGAATATCGCGTGATAAGTCGCGTGATAAGCCTCTCTCTCTCTCTCTCTCTCTCTCTCTCTCGCTACGCCCAACTAAGAATATCGCGTGATAAGCCTCTCTCTCTCTCGCTACGCCCAACTAAGAATATCGCGTGATAAGCCTCTCTCTCGCTACGCCCAACTAAGAATATCGCGTGATAAGCCTCTCTCTCGCTACGCCCAACTAAGAATATTGCGTGATAAGCCTCTCTCTCTCTCGCTACGCCCAACTAAGAATATCGCGTGATAAGCCTCTCTCTCTCTCTCGCTACGCCCAACTAAGAATATTGCGTGATAAGCCTCTCTCTCTCTCGCTACGCCCAACAAAGAATATCGCGTGATAAGCCTCTCTCTCTCTCTCGCTACGCCCAACTAAGAATATCGCGTGATAAGCCTCTCTCTCTCTCTCTCTCGCTACGCCCAACAAAGAATATCGCGTGATAAGCCTCTCTCGCTACGCCCAACTAAGAATATCGCGTGATAAGCCCCTCTCTCTCTCTCTCTCTCTCTCACTACGCCCAACTAAGAATATCGCGTGATAAGCCCCCCCCCTCTCTCTCTCTCTCTCACTACGCCCAACTAAGAATATCGCGTGATAAGCCCCTACTGGTTTGACTGCCCCCTGGCGGTCAAATCCGCGTCATAAGTTGACCATTGAAAATGAAAGGGAAAAGAAATGAAAAAGCATGATTTAATACTATGGTCGTCTGCTTTCAGTTTCACCAAGAAGAGGTTTACCAGTGTTCTCATTGCTTCATGTGCTTAAATATTTACTGTACTTTACGGACTATAAAGGCAATACCTTTTTCCTAGACTGAGATCCCTGTGCCTTATAATGTGACTGATAATATAACAAAAAAACTATAATAACAAAATCTGAAGATCGGGGGGTGCGCCTTATAATCAGCAGGCATGGGAATTGTCAGAGACAAAAAACTGAAAAGCCCCCCAATTGAAGTATTTAGCAACAAAAACGAAGTATTTAGTAACAATTTCAAATTTTTTTCCGCGAATTCACGGACAATTCCCATGCCTGAATCAGGTGTGCCTTGTAGTCCGTATATACGGTAGGTAGATTGTTGCAAATGATGAAAGTAGTTTAACTTTGAATAAATGCTAGTGTATTTTGTGACTCATTGTTTTGATCAAGAAGTTGAACATTGCGTGAGTTACTGAATGAGTGGGTCATTAAAAGCAGCCTCAACACTGGAAGTTGTATTGGATGCTTTGACATACAATCGCTTACACTTGAAATCAAACATATGCTCACATAAAGCATACACACACCAGGCATCGGAACGGCCCGCGGATTTCCGCGGTTTTGGTAGCTACTGGCCGCGGTTTTGGCACTGCCGGCCGCGGTTTGTACTTCCATGAGGCAACGCGATCTTATTCTCAAATGGTATTCTTAAACGGTTTGTTTTCATACTGCGCGCTTGGAAACGAAAAATCACGTCCGTGGTTTTTTTTCTTTCCGAGTTTAGAGCTCTCTAGACATTTACTTTCACTGTCTGTTTGTTTTGATGACGGTGATTGTGATTTCGGTTTTAAATGAGTCGATTTAGAGGATATGATCGCGGGAGACTTCGATGATGTGAGAACTTTGAACTTTCCCGCGAGAAATCGGGTAGCGAATGATTGCAATGATGCCGACTACGGAGTAGAGTTTTGTGGGGTCCGACTCGATGTCGACTCCGAGTCATGGCGAGTGTTGTTCGTCCGCGGATTGGATTCTGGAGTATTCTGATGCCTGACACACACACATACAGAAAGAGAGAGAGATTGTTACAGTAAAAAGACAAGAGGCAAAGCCTTCAAGGCTCACTCACTTTGTGTTTTTGGAGCTAGATCTAAATGCCAGATTGTGTAATTTCACATACCAAAAACAGAAAAAATAACTTCAATTTGCATATTCTGTAAAACATATATTTAACTCATTTTCAACTCCTTCCAGCCATATATGTCAGTTATGATAACATAAATAATCATTATTCTCTGCAATGACACAAAAGTCAGGCCATATTAAGAAACTTGTACCAAATTTACAATCTTGAGCAAGCATTAAACTTTAAAGAAACAAATAAAAACATAAAACAAACCAAAACAATCAACCAGGGTTCATAGGGGCCTTACCAGTCCTTATAAGTCTTGACCAATTGAAATCTCCAAGTAAGGCCTTACAAGTGCTTACATTCACTTCAAGGTCCTTACAAGTCCTGACAACTGCCGAAAACTGCCCTGAGCAGCAAGACCATACTCAAAATAGATCGCAGAAGCAGCACTTTTACACTTAAGAAACATCGCTCAGCACCTACTCCACCTTACCCCCCTCCCCCTCCTTCCCGTTTCAACTGACCGCTTAGCAGACGAACGATGCACCGCGAGTTGTCAAGAGAAATTGGACTGAAATCTCGTTCTTTATCCTGGTGTCGTTTTGCGAGAAAACACGTATATCTGTGTCAGCCATAGTTTTTCTATCTGCTTAGACATTGTTCACAATGCTGGGAAAGTGTTCCTTTCATGATCGTTGGCTAAAAGATCCAGATTATCCTTAGGCCTACAGGTCCTTACAAGGTCCTTACTTGGGGATAGCTGAAAGCCCTGGGAACCCTGTCAACTGATCAAACAAAAAATACAATGTCACATACTAACAATAAAGAAAAGACATTATGAACAAATTATACCACAAAACACTACCAACCCTCCATGCACTGTACAAATGTGGCTTGAAAAGGCTTTATAGCTTAAAATGCCACTGTTAATTGTGGTGGATCCATAAAGGATGCCAGTGGTTCTACCCATAATAATAATAATAATAGTGAATCATTTATATAGCGCATTCCTCCACCAATGTGGAGCTCTATGCGCTTAACAACAACAAAAATTAAGAAGCAACAAATTCAACAACACCAAATAATCGCTCACGTACATGCAAATAGGCATACACATACACACCCCACCCACACATACACGCACGTACCGGCACACACACACACACACACACACACACACACACACACACACACACACACACACACACCGTTACCATCACCACCACTCACCCCACCCAAAAAACACAATACAAAATACAATCAGTTGAACAAAGCATCAACACACACACTCACTCTCTCTCTCTTGGTCTGGGGGTTGACAACAATCTTTCTTGGTCGTACCATGCATCTATTCTCACTCGTAAGTTATCCCAAAAAAATTTTCAACTAAACAGAATCAAGCACTTTCTTGATATTCACACCAGAAAACTCTTCTTTCATGCATATATTCAGCCTGACATTGATTATGTTTCAACTTCTTGGGATCAAGCAAGCAAAAACTGTCTAAGACATTTAGAAAGTATTTATAAACGTGCAATTAAACTAATTCTTCTTAAATCATCAACACTACAAATTTCTGATTATAAAATTGTTAACATACTTCCCTTCCACTCCAAATGCCAATTTAATAAGGGTGTATTTATGTATAAAATCTTAAATGGACTCGCACCTCCTTATTTATGTAAAAGGTTTCCTGTAACTCAGGTGCGGAATAAAGAAACCATACTCCTCCCCCGACCTAGAACAGACTTATTTATGTCATCGTTAACATACTCAGGTGGAAGGTTGTGGAATGAAATCCCCGAGTACATAAAAACTAAAAGCACATTGCTGTCATTTAAAAGATGCTTTAATAAATATTTATTCGAAAGGTTATAACAGTTCATTCCCCTTTTCTAAACTTGTCTATTGTGCATGTTATAATTTTAGTAAATGCGCATGTCTGTAGCTATGCTCCTACTACCTGATATTGTAAAATTGTCAATTGATTACTTGTCTAACTATGATTTATGTGTGTGAAAGGAAATGTGAGAATGTTGATTTATATGTCATGTTGTCCTTGTTCTTTGGATTTGTTACATTTGATTGTTACATTGTTTACTTTTGAACCATTTGAGTTTGTTTTGTAATTTATTTATTTATTTATTCACTTCATATGTCATTATTTTAGAGGACCTGATGAAAATAAGCTATTTCTGCTTACTCAGTTTATCCTCATTAAAATTTTCGAGTTCGAGTTCGAGTTCGAGTTCGAGTTCTCTCTCGCAACAAAGCTGACGTAGACATTGCAGTCAACACACAGTGAAACTAATATGGGGGGAGGGGAGTGTGTGTGTGAGAATAGAGTCCAGAAGTAATGTGGCCTAAAGGTTGTGATGTAGCTTGAACAGGTGGGTCTTGAGAGCTGATTTGAAACATTGCAAGGACTGGATATGGCGGATTTCGCGTGGTAAGGAGTTCCAAACTGATGGGGCCGAAAAGGAAAAGGAGCGCTCACCAAACATTTTTGTTCGTGTACTAGGAACACAGAGAATTTTGGAATCTGAAGATGACCGCAATTGCCTTGATGGAGTAGAGACAGAAAGCATGTCAGAAATGTAGCTAGGGGCATTTCCAGAGAAATAAGAATGACATAGAGTGGAAATTTTGTAGTCAATACGTGCTTTGATGGAAAGCCAATGAAGGGATATCAGGAGTGGTTGAACATGATGATACTTAGAGATAATATTTGATCAAAGAAACCACAAACACCACTAACTGTGTATACTTTGAAAAGAATAAAATAATCTGTCCCCCATTGGGAAGTAAACCAGCAAATCTTTTACTTTTATTTTATTCTTTTCAAAGTATACACAGTTAGTGGTGTTTGTGGTTTCTTTGATCAAATAAAGAAAAGACAGATAGATAAATGCAGATGATGCGACACAATTCACAATTTTTTTACTGATCCAGGCCTTCTGCCAATATCAGAGGGAGGGGGTTACAAAAGGAAAAACAACATGACAACAAATCAACAGCGTTAATAACTACATTACAAAGCGAACATCTACAAAAAGCAACAATGACAACAAATCAACAGCGTTAATAACTACATTACAAAGCGAACATCCACAAAAAGCAACAATGACAACAAATCAACAGCGTTAATAACTACATTACAAAGTGAACATCCACAAAAAGCAACAGTGACGACAAAATCAACAGCGTTAATAACTACATAACAAAGCGAACATCCACAAAAAGCAACAATGACGACAAAATCAACAGCGTTAATAACTACATTACAAAGTGAACATCCACAAAAAGCAACAGTGACGACAAAATCAACAGCGTTAATAACTACATTACAAAGTGAACATCCACAAAAAGCAACAATGACAACAAATCAACAGTGTTAATAACTACATTACAAAGCGAACATCCACAAAAAGCAACAATGACAACAAATCAACAGCGTTAATAACTACATTACAAAGCGAACATCCACAAAAAGCAACAATGACAACAAATCAACAGCGTTAATAACTACATTACAAAGTGAACATCCACAAAAAGCAACAATGACAACAAATCAACAGCGTTAATAACTACATTACAAAGTGAACATCCACAAAAAGCAACAATGACAACAAATCAACAGCGTTAATAACTACATTACAAAGCGAACATCCACAAAAAGCAACAATGACAACAAATCAACAGCGTTAATAACTACATTACAAAGTGAACATCCACAAAAAGCAACAGTGACAACAAATCAACAGCGTTAATAACTACATTACAAAGCGAACATCCACAAAAAAAGCACACAAATCAACAGCGTTAATAACTACATTACAAAGACAATGACAACAAATCAACAGCGTTAATAACTACATTACAAAGCGAACATCCACAAAAAGCAACAGTGATGACAACAAATCAACAGCGTTAATAACTACATTACAAAGTGAACATCCACAAAAAGCAACAATGACAACAAAATCAACAGCGTTAATAACTACATTACAAAGTGAACATCCACAAAAAGCAACAATGACAACAAATCAACAGCGTTAATAACTACATGACAAAGCGAACATCCACAAAAAGCAACAGTGACGACAAAATCAACAGCGTTAATAACTACATTACAAAGTGAACATCCACAAAAAGCAACAGTGATGACAGAATCAACAGCGTTAATAACTACATTACAAAGTGAACATCCACAAAAAGCAACAATGACAACAAATCAACAGCGTTAATAACTACATTACAAAGCGAACATCCACAAAAAGCAACAATGACAACAAATCAACAGCGTTAATAACTACATTACAAAGTGAACATCCACAAAAAGCAACAGTGACAACAAATCAACAGCGTTAATAACTACATTACAAAGTGAACATCCACAAAAAGCAACAGTGACGACAAAATCAACAGCGCCAAAAGCTACATTGTGAAGAAAACAGTCATGACACATGCAAAGATTCAGTTAATAGACGATTTTCAGAAAAAATAGGGGAGAGCACTTCGTGAAAATTAGAGTTGCTTACTTCCATTACTCGGTCAAACGCCATAGCAACAATTCAACAATGGCATCAAAGCTTGAAACCGCAGGATGCCAGTCAGCGACTTGCAAACATTTTTTTTAGAAAAATAAGGGGTGGCCAGTTGCTACAAAGTGATAGAACTAACTTGCAAACTGTGATGTAAAAATATAAATTACATCAAATTTAGAATGTTCTAAATGGTGTGTGTATCCTCAAACACGCGAAGCGAGGGCTTGGGATCTACCTGAAGGTAGAGTAACTTCCCCTGTTTGACCGATTGAATTAGGTGAGATCACTCCCACACACCATGAAATTACTCCCCTTAATTATTTCCAAACAATTCCTATTGATAGAAGATGAAGTTTCGTTACGGATCTTAAAAGCATCAGAAAAGAAAATGAGCTAGTTTCAATGTACATTTGTAATCACACATTAACCTTTACCGGATCATGCTTTTGACTACACAGACACGATGGCGGGGGTCTTCCACGACCCCCTACTCAACAAAGAGCGAATTCCTAGGTGTTTATCCCTGTCCGGATGGCGGGGGTCTCCCACGACCCCTACTTGTCAATGAGACACCATGTGTTTATCCCTGTCCGGATGGCGGGGGTCTCCCACGACCCCTACTCAATGCACTGCAGTGCTCTTTAAAGTAGGGGTCGTGGGAGACCCCGTCATCCGGACAGGTATATCAAAATTACACATCATATTACGTCATTTATATTTTATACACATTAATGAAATTTAACACACTTAAAGCCATTTACGTTTTTGACAAAGTCATGAAATTTCATGAAGATTGCTTAAATAGTTTTAGAGATATAACATGTTTTGTGTGTCAAGGGGTCGTGGGCGACCCCAGAAGTCCGGTAAAGGTTAATCTGAAAACAGACGGATGTTTGTAGAATTTATTGGGAGTATGCGTCTTCCTAGTGTCCGTGTATTTAGAACAAACAAATACAAAGATGATGTGACACAGAAAGTGAGAGACAGAGAGATAGAGACAGCAGGAGAGACAGACAGACATACAGAGAGACAGACAAACAATGGGAGAAAGGAACAGTGCAGAAATGATCAGGAAGAAAACATGGTAAAAATACATGAGATTAATAATAATAATTTTATTTCAAATAGCGCTAAAATCCATACAGTCGTAGTAAGCTCGATGCGCTTTACAAAAGCAACATTACAAGATTTTTTTAAAATATGCAGTAAAATCAACAAGACAGCACGGGTGCTACTCTTTAATTTTGACACTGATTTCAGTATTTTTAATTTGACCAGAAACTGAACTTCAGTTTTTTGTAATTCATCCCCACACCAAAACAAATTGACCACAAGCGATTTGGGGCATTTTGAACTTAGTCTAGTTGTTTTGCCTTGGAAGTTTACAAAGGCAATGTAAAAATGTTACAAGGCTTATCAGACTCAAACTGTCTCTGTCTCTCATTTTAACTGTCTGTTTGTCTCATTGTATCTCTCTCTTAAGTTTACCCCCTGAATCGTCCGACGGGGCTCCCTGGATCCCTGCCTTTCAGTTTTTTTAATTTTGGGGAGTAACACCCATGAGACAGTCATACTACCAACATTCCAAGGCAAAGAAATAAAGTTGCAAAAAGATAACATGATTCTTACTCACAAAACTAATGTATTTTGGATACCAGGTAATTATACTGACAAATGGACATAAACAAACTCAAGCCCACACATAATTACAGGTATTTTGGCAAAGCAATGAGGAATTTAAAACTTAACGTTCACACAAGAAATAAGGTTTCACGCCCTCTGCGGCCTTTCGGCCATGTGGGCCATTTTGCACACACACATCTCAACATATTTATAGTAGGCTTAGCTCAACAATGATGTGCAAAAATTAATGAAAATGTAAACGAACAAGAATGAATGCACCAATACATACATACACACGGCCCATGCTCTCTCTCTCTCTCATATAATTTAAGCGACAATTTTGTTCCCAAACGAAATATAATCCATGAACGTGCCATTTTCCATTCCAGAAACCAGAAAGCAGGAGAAAGCGTAAAGAATACGTTAGAGCCCTGTATGAACTTGCTGAGTAGGCAGAGTTCAAAGAAAAAGAAGAAACGATCAGAGACAGACTAGTCCTTGGTCTAGTTGATAAAGGTGTGTCTCAACGTCTCCAGTTAGAGCCGGCATTGGCTCTGAAAACAGCAATGGACACTGCTCGTCATCACGAACTTGTCAAAAGTCAAGTCAGTAACCAATGTCAAACAGTAGATGCTGTGAAGAAACCATCGTCCAGTGAAAAATCCTCAACAATTTGTGGTGGATCCAGAGGAGGAGGAGGCAGAAGGTTTCAGTCCCAAAGTCAGCCACCATGATGCGACAAGTGTGGGAGAAGTCCCGTCAACAGCTATGGTCATCTCAGGACTGTCACCGCGTAAAGTTCGACCACTTATTACAAAACACTCATCAACGTATCTTACCAATGTTCAACGACCTGTAAACAACAAAACATACAGTACAATTCATAACATCACACCTCCATCATCAACAAAGTTAAAGCTTTACGTCCTCCCGCTCTTAAAAAGACCATATGGGACATTACTTATTTATAAAGTTGTGGATTCCCATCATTGCACCCTATAGCACATAAGTCCACACAGTGCTGGAAACGTTGAGCCACTCTACTCTATTTATCGGATCCAGGTTAAAAAAAAACACTAAAGAAATGGATAACAAACACATACTAGTAAAAAAAGATGTATAAAAGTTGCCATATAGGCAAATATGCACTGCAGAATGGACAACAGGTGCCCGCTCAAGTGGGCAAGGTCTCACGTGTGGACGCCAGTGAACAATAAAAAAAAAATTGGCATGTCGTAAATTGTCCGATAGATCAGATAAAAAAGGAACATTCAAAAGATAGATTTGTAAGGAAAGATGAAAGAACAGATTGAAGAACCGGGGAGACAGAAATCAGACGAAATGGAAAACTGCAGATCTTGTCGGGAGACTTTATGGGGGGAAAAGAGATAGTAAAAGACATGGTAAGCAGAAAAATAGGAAAGGTAAGAAAAAGGGGTGGGCACAGCTTGGTCAAGACAGGGTTCATAGGGGCCTTACCAGTCCTTATAAGTCTTGACCAATTGAAATCTCCAAGTAAGGCCTTACAAGTGCTTACATTCACTTCAAGGTCCTTACAACTCCTGACAGCTGCCCAAAACTGCCCTGAGCAGCAAGTCCATACTCAAAATAGATCGCAGAAGCATCACTTTTACACTTGAGAAACATTGCTCAGCGCCTACTTCACCTTACCCCCCTCCCCCACCTTCCCGTTTCAACTGACCGCTTGGCAGACGAATGATGCACCGCGAGTTGTCAAGAGAAATTGGACTAAAATCTCGTTCTTTATCCTGGTGTTGTTTTGCGAGAAAACGCGTATATCTGTGTCAGCCATAGTTTTTCTATCTGCTTAGGCATTGTTCACAATGCTGGGAAAGTGTTCCTTTCAAGATCGTTGGCTAAAAGATGGACATCATCCTTAGGCCTACAGGTCCTTACTTGGGGATAGCTGAAAGCCCTGGGAACCCTGAAGAATACCCCCGCCACGTGAAGGCTGGCTCATAGGGGCAACGCAAAGAATAACTGTCCAGCCAGAGGAAAGGTGTGTTCCCAAAATGAACCACTTTGCAGCAGTTTGCTGTAGCAGCAACGTAAGCGAGGTGACAGATGCTGAACCGGAAACTCTTTTTCCTCGGGGCTGTCATACATAAAAGCACACGTAATAACATACAATGCATTCATAGATAAGCAAACAGATTTGAAACTAAATTACTAAAACATTATTTACATAACAAAACAGCAAAAAGTGGTCAAGAACCTTTCCGGTTCCGGTGCAAAATAATCAAAAGTGTTGATTGTGGCCACGCATAGCCAAGAAGAAGAAGAAGAGGAAGGGTAGATGAGAGAGGGAGGGGTGTTAGTAAACTGGCATTAAAGAGGCAGGGGTGAGTGGGCAGTAGGACTCGTGGTCAAAAAGGGAACAAGACTGAAGAGAGGGGAGGAGGAGAGAGGTTAGGATACAGAGAATGAACAGGAGTGTGGTGGGGGTAGAAAGGGGAGGGTGAGATCAGAGAATTGGAGGAGGTGGGGTGGGGGTGGGGGGACTATAAGATTTTCATGAATAAAGGTGTGTGTGGATAAGGCCGTGTACACACATAAGCGGATATTCCATGCGGAAACCCATGCGCAATCCATAAACGAGGGTGAAACCTGGACAAAATTAAAAGCAAGGAAGGCCTAGGTTCCGGCAGGCCGCCTTGGTGGGGTCATGGTGCGGAGTCGTTTGTAGGGGTCAGGGGGCGCCCCCGCAGCTGAAGGTTTGTTTCGGTACATTTGTACTAATCAAATAAGAGCATTTACAGCCAGCTTTCATTTTTTAAACAATAAAACAAAGGTTTATTTCCTCATCCCAATGTCATTATTCTTCAATAAAGTATTGCACATTCCTGATTTCAGGAAAAATAACAAAGCTAAAATCAGGATTCCTGCTTTTCCTGCCATGTGGTTTGATCCATGCATAAATAAGTGAAACAAAGAAGGGAAAAGATTTGCATGCGCATACATGTGTCCAAATTTCCTCTATATGCATAAACTTTTATCCTTCTTTCTTCCACTTATTTAGGGTTTTCCGTACGGAACTTGTCTAATGTGAACCCGGCCTAAGGGGTTGTGGGTATGGGGAAATAAAGACAGTGGTGTACAGGAGGGGGAGGAAGGGGAAGGAGAGGGTAGGCCACAGGAAATTCACACAATAAAGAAACTGTTATTGTCTCTGAAATCCCACGTTTTGTTCCATGCTGATTTTTAGGTTTTGTAAGAGTATCATTATTTCACTATTAATTTGGGTAAAGGTCAAGATGTGCCATCCCCCCTACATTTCTCTCTTAATTCCATTTTTGCCTTTCTTACCAAACATGAAGCTGTAGGGTTAAGGTTATTATTCCAAAAAGATAATTAGCTGAAAAGGTTAATAAAATATAGCTTTATGTGTTGGTAAGAAAGGCAAAAACGGAAAAATGGAATTAACCGAGAAATGCAGGGGGGGTGGCACATCTTTACCTTTACCTTAATTTGATACATTCTCAAAATGACACTACAAGGAGAAAGAATATTATATGTGTGCATGCCAGTCAGTCGTTTCCGACCATGACTGCCAGATAGCAGAGGGGGGCAGATGCTATTCTGGCGGGCTGGGCGAGAATTTGTTCATAGTGGAAATGCCTTGCCCAGGGTACATCCCCACTCTCTCGGCCAAAGGGATTTGAGGACACAGCTGGCGTTGGGGAAGGTCCCCAAAGGCCAGCCCATCCCTTTGGCTGCAGCACCAGAGCCGGTGCAAGGGCCCCCCCTCGTTCGAGAGTCATAGTCTTCCACAAGAGACTAAACTGTACCATGATTCTCAATTACTGTAGAAAATCATCTATTGTGCAGCTCTCATGTTACTGTTGGCCCCTACTACAGGCTAATGTCAACCAATGATAAAAGTCAATCTGAGTAAAAGACCTAAGATGTTGTTGTTGTCTGTCTGTCGTTTCCGACAATGACTGCCAGATAGCAGAGGGGGCAGATACTATTCTGGCGGGCTGGGCGAGAATTAGTTTTATAGTGGAGGTGTCTTGCCCAGGGTACATCCCCACTCTCTCGGCCAAAGGGATTTGCGGACGAGAGTTGCAAATTGCTAAAACATGTGTGTGTTGTGTTGTGTTGTGTGTGTGTGTGTGTGTGTGTGCAGGGCTCCCATGGACCCCCATTTGGGGGTCTATGAAGCACTAAAATTCTAAAGGACCCTCTACAAGAATGTGCAGGGGGTCCCAGGGATGCACTAGAAAAATTCTTTTTTAGCATTCGCAATGCCACTGGGACCCTCTATCCCGCCTCTAGGACCCTCTATACTGTAAGTGAAGGAGTCCCTGTGACCTCTTGTTTTGCGGGACGTTTGGGAGCCATGGTGTGTACGTGTGTGTGTGTGTGTGTGTGTGTGTGTGTGCGTGTGTGTGTGCGTGCGTGTGCGTGTGTGTGTGTATACATGTGTGTGTGTGTTTGTGTGACTGTGTGCCGTTTTCACTGGATTTGATTACCGGGTATTACTATGATAACCACTAGACAGACTTTACCAATCCCAACATCCAGTTTCTTGCGGATCACAAAACTATTTACTGCAGTGTTTGTTCGTTCTTTAATTTAACGTCTATCCACCTTACAGTGATCTTAGACAAATACTGCAGTATATAGTGTTACTGGTGTTCACTCTGTATGTGTGCCTTCAACTTCTGTGAACATCTGAAAGCAGCAGGACAGTGAGGACAGCCGTGAGGTTTTTCTCCAGTATGGGTCAGACGATGTTGTGCTAGACGGTTGGACCTGGCAAAGCCTTTCCCACAGTCTGAACACACATGAGGTTTTTCCCCAGTGTGGGTTAGACGATGTTGTGCTAGAGAACTGGACCGGGCAAAACCTTTCCCACAGTCTGAACACACGTGGGGTTTATCCCCTGTGTGGATTCTACTGTGCTTTGTTAAATCAGAAGTCCTAGAGAAGGCTGCCCCACAGACATCACAGACATGGTGTCTGACATCTTCATGAACTGACTGTATGTGGTCCTGCAAATGACTTGATGTCTTAAAACCACTGTCACAGTGTGGACACTTGTAAGGCCTCTCCCCTGTGTGGATTCTCATGTGTTTTGTCAAGTCACCAGCCTGAGTAAAACTCTTGCTGCACACCTCACATACAAAAGGTTTACGGCCAATGTGTATCAGCTTATGTTTCTTCAAATTACCAGCATGAGAAAAGCTTTTACCGCATTCATCACACACAAAAGACTTAATGATGCTATGAATCAATGTGTGTGTCTTCAGGCTTCCAAGTAAAGGGAAAGATTTATTACAGACATTACAGACATAGGGTCTACAATCCTCATGGACAGATTTGATGTGGATCTGTAAATAATCTGACCTCTTAAAACTACTGTCACAGTGTGGACATTTGTAAGGGCTCTCCCCTGTATGGATTCTCTTGTGATGTGTCAGGTGAGCAGCACGAGTGAAACTCTTACTGCACACATCACACACAAAGGGTTTAACACCACTATGAATCAGTTTGTGTGTCTTCAGTTTGCTGGGTGTAGGGAAACATTTTGTGCAGACATCGCAAACATGCTGTTTACTTCTTTTCTTTCCATCTTCATCATCAACATAATTATCGTCAACTTTCTTTTTCCTCCTCCTTTTTCTCTTCTCGCCAGTATCTGCCTTCTTATCTATGTCTGTGTTGCTACAGTTACCAGCATCACATCTGTCAGGTGTCGAGGGCCCAGGTAACACCATGTGCAATTCCTCTCCATGAACTGATGCAAGGTGGAGTTCCAAACTGCTGAACAACACAAAGGCAGCAGGACAAAGGTAGCACTCATGACTTGTGTTCAGAGACAGCAGTGAAGTGTTGTCAGACATGGGCTGTGCTGTGCTGTAGACAGCTGAGGGCTGATCTGGTGAGTCTTCCTCCATGGACCAAGCTGGTTCCAGCTTCTGTGAAAACAAACATTCCAAAATCATCGAACACTTATCTGATAAAGAAAAACTCCTACCTCAGCATATTCATACACTCCTTTTTATATTGTATAATCTGTTTTTAATAAATAAACAAATAAAATGAACAAAATAATTTGCTCTGTATGATCATTTCATCAGCCCATATACCAAGACTACTGAAAACATGGAGTGTACGGTTTTGTTTTCTTCTTTCTTCAACAGGTTGCATAAAAACCTCTGAAACGTCAAGCCGAGTGCTGACACAAATCTGAATATCCAGCAAAGGTCGTCGGCCATACTCCAGAGGTCCGTCCCTCCATCATGATAATCAAAGATGTGGATATGTATATAATTATATATAAAACATTCAGGCTAAAAACACACAAACAAACAGGATAAAAACTTTCCAATATTTCGTCATTTAATTGACTTCCTCGGGGTTTAAGGACAGAGTAAATTTTGCGCCCTCGTTTTAAAAACACAAAATAAATTTCAAATTCTGCAATTTTTACAGGAAAGTATCAATAGTTACTCACCAAAACAAACTCAGTGTCAGAGTCTGCAGAATATTTACACAGGACAGTATCGTTAATTACTCACCAAAACAAACTCAGTGTCAGAGTCTGTAGAATATTTACACAGGACAGTATCATTAATTACTCACCAAAACAAACTCAGTGTCAGAGTCTGCAGAATATTTACACAGGACAGTATCGTTAATTACTCACCAAAACAAACTCAGTGTCAGAGCCTGTAGAATGTTTCCCGACTTGGTCCGTCTCTTCTGTGGACAGTCTCCCCTGTGGCAAGGACGTCTGTAATGAAAGAAAAGCACACAAAAAACGAAGAGTAGAAGGGGAGAAATAAAACAAAAGAAACAGAAACAAGCATGCCTGTATTGCAATGATGTTAGATTGCTATCAAAGAAAGAAAAACGGGAAGGAAGAAAAAAGAAAGTAGGCTTAAAAAAAAAGAAAAAAAAAGAAAGAAAGAAAATAGTAGTCAGTGCAACACATTCTGACCAAAGCGTTGTGTCAAAGTCAAATACACTAGCTTCCAGTAACTATTGCATTGGTGCAATAGCATGTCATTACATTGAAGCCAGAAACATGTGTGTGTGTGAGTGTGTGTGTGTGTGTGTGTGTGTGTGTGTGTGCGCGCGCGCGCATGTGTATACTGAATAGCATTACTTTATGATATTTTACTATTTGCTGTGATGTTTGATGTTCTTTATTATTAATATTTCATTGTTATGAAGAATTATTGTTATGGGAAATTAATTTGTTACTCTTTTTTTGTTTTAGCTAAAGGAGAACTTTGTTTACTTATGTGTGTGTGTGTGTGTGTGTGTGTGGGGGGGGGGGGGGGGGTAGGTGGGAGTGTGTGTGACAAACTTAATTGCTCTATGTGAATAACATGTGCTTTTATGCATGTATTTTATGTCTTAGTTTATAATATAATGTCTTGTCAGTTTTATATTTAAGTGCACGCTAAAAAATGATTTTCTTCATTTGAAGACAATAAAGACATTTGAATTTGAATTTGAATGTCGTCTAAACTGAAACTGTGAAAGCAAAGATTTGCAAACCCTTGTTACCCATCATACAGTAAAAAGCCAAGTGTCCGTCCGTGTGTGTGTGTATGTGTGTGTGTGTGTGTGTGTGTGTGTGTGTGTGTGTGAAACACAAAACGGGCCTTATAACTCCGCCGTTTTTCGACCGAATCGCTTCAAATTTGCTGTGAGCCCTAACGGGGTGGGTGGGTGGGCAGAGGGATGGTGGGGGGGGGGGGGCAGTGGAGATTACAAGGGGATGACACTACACGTATCTGTATTATTAAAAAATCGGGACTTTACTGGTTTAGCACTGCCTCCGGGCATTGCCTCCAGTATTGTTCAATACTGCCATGGGGTTCAAACTGCCACGGGAATGAACTGCCACGGGGCGATTGCTAGTACACAGTTAAAAGCCAAAGCTGGTTTACCCTGCTGCCAAATGAGCAAGCACCGAGTTTAATACCCCCCCCCCTCTTTTACCCTCTCTCTTGCCCACTGCCTCCTTCCCCTCCCAATTTTTTTACTCTGACTTCAAAACAGAAGAGAAACATCCCAGAGAACTCCATTTACCAGTCTGTCATTACTCTCTGTCCACTCAGAGAACGGCAGAGGCTCTCCATGAACTGACGCCAGGTGGAGTTCCAAACTGCTGACCAGCACAAAGGCGGCAGAACAATGATGACACACGCGTCCTCTTTTCAGAAACACCAGTGACCCAGGAGTGTTGTCAGACATGGGCTGTACTGTGCTGTAGACAGCTGAGGGCTGATCTAGTGAGTCTTCCTCCATGGACCTTGCTGGTTCCTGCTTCAATCAATCAATTTATTTTGTCCTTTACAACGATAATTGTTTTGCGGTCACAACACACACACACTGTACACATAAATCACACAAAATTCTAATGCTAATTTCTATAAAAGAAAGCGATCATTACTCTAACATTTCCAGTACTACATAAATTTGCCACACCATCACAAAACATTTATAGTTATCAGGGCTCCCAATCGTCCAGCAAAACAAGGGGTCCCAGGGACTCCTTCACTTACAGTATAGAGGGTCCTAGAGGTGGGATAGAGGGTCCCAGTGGCATTGCAAATGCAAAAAAGAAATTTTCTAGTGCATCCCTGGGACCCCATGCACATTGTTTTAGAGGGTCCTTCAGAATTTTAGTACTTCATAGATCCCCAAATGGGGGTCCCTGGGAGCCCTGGTTATACATAGACAGAGAGATATGTACACACATTCACAAACACATATAATGTATGCACACACACAAAGAAACACAGCTTGGTGAATCAAAAAATCACTCTTTACCAAATCATACACAAAGATAAACTACAGTGCATGCACACATGAGGATAGGCTGCACATGAACAAAGACACAAGGAGAAAGGTGGCAGAGTGGTTAAGACGCCAAATATAATGCGTGACTGCAGTTTGAGCGACCCGGGTTTGAATCCCGGCCTCGCCCTTTTTTTCTAAATTGACAGTAAAATCAAACTGAACGCCGAGTTCTTCGGATGGGGACTAAAAGCTAGTCTGACCCGTGCACTTTACGCACGTAAAAATCCCACGGCAGTTGAAAGTCGGTAAGAGCAGGGAGAAATCCCGCTGCCTGGTATGGCCAAATTGATAGCTAGGTTTTCCAAGTGTACCCACACCCCTTCCTCACCCTGTGCCCCCCCCCCCCCCCCCAAAAAAAAAAAAAAAGGGTAGGCGCTGCACTTGCGGCGACGCGCTCTCCGGGGGAGAGCAGCCCGAATTTCACAGAGATAGGTTTCTGTGACTAGAAACATCAAATACAGTGACACCAACATAAAACATCATTCACTTTCAACCCCCGTCCCCTCTCTCTCTCTCTCTCTCTCTCTCACACACACACACACACACAGAGCAAGCTCTACTTTGCCTTTGTGGTAAAAATTAGAAAGAAAACACTTAACACCCCCCCTCATCACCCCCCAGTATTCTAACTTCTTCAAAAACTCTCAGTTCATCTGATTAAATGATGAATTTTACTGACCACCCCAACACCACTGTCCATCCAAGGTGTACACTCTCCTTCTAATTCTATGACCTCTTCTTCAACCCTGTCCATTGTGTCTGCAGTTCAGGTTCCTTGTACTGGTCTGTAACAAAGTATGTACATTCCTTAAAAGGTAGAAGATTGAGAGGGGACCTGATTGAGACGTATAAGATATTTAATGGCCTTGTTAACATTGATGTTACTAATATTTTCCAACTAACAGATTATAACAGAACAAGGAATTCAGAAATGAAAATCCTGATGGGCCATAGCAATACTAATATGAGGAAAAATGCACTGACTAACAGAATTGCACAGTTTTGGAATGTTCTTCCTACTCAACATAAATGTTCACCTAATACTAATGTATTTAAAAGTCTTCTGGACAGCAATCAAAAATGTAAACAAATGTTTTTTGAATATGATGAATGAACATATCAAAATTATAATGCAACTATAATAAATGTACAAAAAGAAGGAAGGGGACACTTGATAGGCCGCGAGGCCTAGGCTTATGAGCCAGTCCCCCACTACTACTACTACTACTACTACTACTACTACTACTACTACTACTACTACTACTACTAAAGTAGTAAAGAAACTGTTGTTTGCCGCACATGAAATGGTAACTTAATTTTTTTTTAAAGTTTGTTTTATTTCTGCATTGTGAAATCCTTCATTATTCAAGGTCTGTTTCAATGGCATGTTTGAAGATTCACACACACACACACACACATGCACACAGTGAGAGACACACACATGTACATAGTGAGAAAGAGAGAGAGAGAGAGAGACGAGAGAGAGAGAGAGAGAGAGAGAGAGAGAGAGAGAGAGAGAGAGAGAGAGAGAGAGAGAGAGAGAGAGAGAGAGAGAGAGAGAGAGAGAGAGAGAGAGAGAGAGATTCACAATAATCTAAGTCAATCTATGATATGAAAGGAGAATGAATGAATAATCACAATCTGTGTAATGTATGCCTTGAATTGAAAGGCTTTGTACGTCTACTCAATTGCTAAACTGAAACATTCAAGAACTTAGGCTAAAGGTCAGCTTCATGCAAGTTCGACAGTTATATATATATATACACATTTAAGGTTTTCGTGAGACAATGTAATGATAGAAAACTAGAACAGACAAGGCAGGGCTGTGTAGCGTGCAAATCTGTCGCTCGCTACCTATGAGAGTCTGTATTTGCGGCATTTTGCGACATTGAGCATGAACCACAATTCACTTTTTCCGTGATCTTCCCTTACTGACAAAAACGTGGATTAATAAGTCTACCCTGTATTTGATGTACAAACCGTTGGCAAAGAATAAGATAACAAATTCTGCGTATTCCATTCTAATTCTTGCTGAATTAGTAAATCAAAAGGCTTTGGATAAATCACACTACATTCATATTCATTCACCTTTCATGTTTGCTTTTCTTTCTATTCGAAGTTTTTTGGCAAGGGAGTTACCTCCCTTTGGATGAAAACTGACCGGTGACCGGTCAGATCGGCCCCGTGTCATTTCGTTCTGCTTTTTTTGTTGTTTCGGCCTCGCCCTATAATTATGAGTCAAATCGGCCTCGTTTCTGGCCAACTCGTCCTCAACATAATTATCTAGGCTTTAAAAAACACACACGTCTTTTGTGTATAATTATATGTATATCTCTGTTACAGTCTCTCTGTCTTTCTGTTTCTCTCTATCTCTCTGTTTTCCTGTCTATTAAATTATCTGTTATCAGGATCAGGATCAGTACGTCGCAGGTGCCAATACTGGCAATAGTCGTGACAGAACTAGGAGGGCGAATGTACCTACAGAAAACATAGAAAGGAAATACCTAAAGCTTGCACTGGGTTAGTATATGCTTTCTTTGTTTCTTTCTTAGATAGTTTCTTTCTTTCAACTTTACAATTTGACACACTTAATTTTTTGTTGTGAGACTGAGTAAATGTGCATGTGTGCATCACTCTGTGTGTGTGTGGGTGTGGGGGGGGGGGGGTGGGGTATGTAGGCCTATGTTGGTGTTGCTAGTAAGTGGAACCACGTAATTTATATGGCGTTTCCATCTTATTTCTCTTTCTTTCTCTCTCTCGATCTCTCTCCCTACAATTATTTGACGTTTCTACTTGTATATAGCATCTCCCATCAATAATTTGATTATTCTGACGCTTAATTAGTACGCATAGGTATTATCGCTAATAATTAATATGAATCTGGATCTGGCATTGTTGTCGAAAGGCCGGGCCACCATCGTGGCATAGAATCGACGAAAACTAGGGAATAACACACCCTATTTTAAAAACCTAATCTAAATGGCCTGGCCAGCCAGACCATGCACGTTCAGAGTGAGGCCGGCATGATGCCAAGTCCAGCAGCACACCTGAAGCTAACCTAACTAGATCATTTGAAGTCCTGTGCAGTAGTTGAGGGGGAAAGGGTGGGTGTAGGTTGACAGAAGGGGACGAAGGAAAACTGGGGTGGAGGGGGGAGGAAGGATCGGAAGAGGGGCAGGGGGATGGGGTGGAAGGGTGCTGTTTACATCTGGATTAGGGCCTGCTGGAGGACCTCGGGGTCTTAAAAAAACCCACAGACCCTGCAGAAACTATGCTGTTCTCAAAGCAGTTCCACTCCCTGATGGTTTTAGGGAAGAAGCTGTTCTTAAATACTGCTGTTTTGGCATGCTGGACTATGACTGTTCTCAGGGCTCCCATGCAGGGACCCCCATTTGCATGGGGGTCTATGAAGCACTTAAATTATAAAAGACCCTCTAAAAGAATGTGCAGGGGGTCCCAGGGATGCACTAGACAAAATGATTCTTTTTAGCATTCGCAATGCCACTGGGACCCTCTCAGATCCCGCCTCTAGGACCCTCGGTCTATACTGTAAGTGAAGGAGTCCCTGGGACCCCTTGTTTTGTGGGACGATTGGGAGCTCTGTGTTCTTGCTTTGTTGGTTATCTAGTCTTGTTGGTCTAATATGTCGTTTGTTTCTGACTGACGTTAGATATTGGTCTGTGTCAATGCCTGGTAAGTCTCCTTTGAGGATCGTATACAACGGGAAGAAAGCCAGTCTGTGTAATTGTCTTCTTTCTTGCAGTTGGGGGAGACCAAGGTCTTGGAGCATGGCTGCATATGTGACGCAGTCTGGGTTGCGAGATAGAAAATCTCGTTTGATAAACCTTGCTGCCCTGTGTTGGATGCTTTTGAGCTCGTCGATTTCATGGCTCCCACACTATGGCGCAATAGCCTATTCGAGGAAGGACCGGACGAACGAGGCATTATGCGGTTTTCCTGCAAGTTTCGGGGCAGAAGCAGAGGTTTCGTCGAAGCAAGCCCAGGCTGGCGTTAGCTTTCCTGGCGATTTTGTTGATGTGGGCGGACCAAGATAAGTCGTTGAATTATTTCCACTCCTAGGTAGGGGTAGGTGTCCACTTACTGCAATACATGGTTGTTCAGCTGGTAGGAGAAGGGTGATCTGTGCTGCACACTCATGATAAAGCACTTCGAAGATCTTGGCATTGAATCTTTATATGCCCCATTCTTCAGCCCACTTTTCAAGTTTCTTGAGGTCGTCTTATTTGCAGGATCTCGCGGTCTGCTCGGGTCATTGACATGGATAGAGCCATGTTTTCCCTAGCAGACGAGTGAACCCGAGGACGAAATGACCCAGGGATTGAAGCCGAGTTAACTTACACCAAGGGCCCGAGTTGGCATGAGGCCGACCTGGTAGAAGGCCGAGTTGACTGGCATTCGGTGACGTAACTTCCTGTTGTTCCAGAGGCCGAATCAGTGAACGGACAGATTGTTTTTATCGATCATCGTTCGTTAGACCTGTAAGTGTCATTATCTTTGTATATTGGGGGAAACTATTGGTAATGCACAGGAGATCAAAAGGGGACCCGCGCCATATTTATGTTCTGTTTCTGGATCATAAGTAGATTCAGAGAAGAACTTTCAATTTGATTCGTACTTCCTGCTTCCTTATTTTTAATTATCACAGTCGGCTGAGTGGCTACGCCGCTACGGTAACGGGGTTGTTCAACTTGTTGCAACACTAGGATCATGTTCACTTCAGGGATAGTAACTCTTCCTAGTCGAATTTTTCGTCAACAATTTTGTTTTCTTATATAAATTTATAAATATAAGTTATTTTGTATATTATTTAACACATGAGTCTCATGATGACATATGTCAGTTATTGCCGGTTACGGCAGGTGGACATCATTGGCAGAAGATGAGAGAATTAGGGGCCATACTATTACTATTATTACTATACTGTGACGGGAGAAAACGGCCCCTACGAAAACGGCCCTACTACTACTAGTTACGAAAAACGGCCCTACTAGTTACGAAAAAGGCCCCGGTACTCGGGACGAAAATGGCCCTACTAGTTATGAAAACGGCCCCGGTACTCGAGATGAAAATGGCCCTTCTCTTACCAAAACGGCGTGAGAGTGTGTGTGATTTTCTGTTTCTGTTTCACTTCAGTGGATTAGTCGAAAGGGCCACTTTAAGGGCTTGTGTGTGTGTGTGTCACTGTGTGCATACATGTGTGTATGTACAGAAATATATAGCCCAAAGGAAATATCGGCTATCAAGGTCAAACGTCAAGGTCAGCACAACCATGACTATGATAAGAACCTTCCTGTTCAAGATGTCGACCCCTCTGCCAAATTTGATGGAAATCTGTCCAGTAGTTTTTAAGAAAATCGAGACACCGATACTAACAGTACACAGACAGCTCATCACAAGACCCGTCCCCTGGACGGGTAAAAAGGTGCAACAGTAGTTAGAAAAGCAGGAAGCCGTTGACCTTTAACACTTTTGAAAATGACATACAGACAGACAGACTGTAAGCATAGATTAAAGGTTGACGTTTACAACACATCAAATTCATTCTAAGTGTATTTCTGGCTTCATGTCTACCATTGATGCAAGGTCTACGTCCGGTAACGGTTGCCTGTTAATGCTCCATGATGATGTTTTTAAGAAGACCCATTTAATGATTAATATAATATTAAGTTTGATCACGTCTTCTAATCAAATTTATACTGTGACAAACAAGGCAACCTAATTATTTGATATGTTGGTTTCTTGATCACATTCTTGTCAATTTTATTTATATCATGTTTCATATGATGTGGTTTATTGATCTGAATCATCATCTTGATCCTCTATCACACTGAAAATTACTCGAAGTATTAATGTGCCTGTGTATCTTATCTTGTTATATATATATGTGTATGTATTTGTATATATGTATATATGTATATATGTATTTTGAGCGTATAGATGTTTGTTTATGAGAGAGAGAGAGAGAGAGAGAGAGAGAGAGAGAGAGAGAGAGAGAGAGAGAGAGAGAGAGAGAGAGAGAGAGAGAGAGAGAGAGAGAGAGAGAGAGAGTGTGTGTATACGAGTACTCGGGTGTGTGCGTGCATGAACTTATTAATGTCTTCTTTGTTGTTTGTTTTTGGTTTGGTTTGTGTCTGTGTGTGTGTGTGGGTGGCGGTGGTGGGGGTGTTCTCATGTTTATTTCCTTCTTTAACTGTTGTGTTATAGATGGCTTGATGTAAAAAAGCAAACCATTATTGCTTATTCAATGTTCCATCTGAAAATAAAAATTTTGACTTTGACTTTGACTTTGACTTTGACAGACAGACTGACATAATGATTCCAGAATACCCCTACCCCCTGTCGTATGCAAAAAAGTAGCATCGTGTAAATATTTCGCTCGCTACTATGAGACTTAGCATTTGCGACATTGAGCAAATTTTTTTAAATTTCACTTTTTTCCGTAATGTTATGAAATATGAACGATTTGAGTACGGAAAAGTGTTTCAAATACGGAAAAAGTGAAATTGCATTCATCCTTAATGTCGCAAATACTAACTCATAGTAGCGAGCGAAGAATTTACACGATGCTACTTTTTTGCATACGACACCCCCTGCCTAGGAAAGCAGGGGTATAATAAACAGCGGGGCCGTTTTGGCTGTTGTAGGGCTGTACATTTCCTTATTGACAGTAGGGCCATTTTGGCTGTTGTAGGGCTGTACATTTCCTTATTGACAGTAGGGCTGTTTTGGCTGTTGTAGGGATGTACATTTCCTTATTGACAGTAGGGCTGTTTTGGCTGTTGTAGGGCTGTACATTTCCTTATTGACAGTAGGGCCGTTTTGGCTGTTGTAGGGCTGTACATTTCCTTATTGACAGTAGGGCCGTTTTGGCTGTTGTAGGGCTGGACATTTCCTTATTGACAGTAGGGCTGTTTTGGTTTTCCGAGTAGGGCCGTTTTGATAGGACAGGGGCCGTTTTCGTATTTTGAGTAGGGCCGCTTTCGTTATTGACAGTAGTTTTCCGAGTAGGGCCGTTTTCGTAGGACAAGGGCCGTTTTTGTCAGGGGCTGTTTTCTCCGGTAACCTACTATGCTGGCATACGTCCAGGCATAGGCACAGGTCAAAGTAGTGGTAAATAAAGGGCAGGAGCTGTGCCAGTCGGGGTTGTACCCTGGTGAAATTTTCGCTAGTTGGAGTGGTCCAGCCTGGATACTGCGAAATAAAGGCTTATGGTCAACGTTCTTAGACTGTACAAAAAGATCATTTAAATTTGTTTTATCATAATGCTAACTCTCATTTAGTTATTGCGCTCTCCCAGTTTCCGTTGAGTTCATATCAGCCTTCGTAGGCTCCCTCGACATACTACAAACCAGAACCAGAAGGCATCAAGGTTTCATTAAAAGAAGGAATAATAATGATTGGGTATAAACATGATAGAGTCAATGTTAGTAGTTTTTCAAGACACTTGCGCACAATTTTTGCGTCCCATGATTAAGCCTCGTAGCTATAGCCCGGAGAATGCGGGTTATGGATCCGTAACCTTAGACTCTGTCTATAATTATGTTTAACGAATAGGCTATGCTGCCGTGATCGATGCTTTAGCCTGTAGGCTAAATTACTGTGACTGTTAAAATAGCCAGCAGTCTTCCTTCCTAACCTCAATCACACTTGTGAGAGTGTGTGCATATGTGTCTGTCTTTGACTGTCTCAATGCTGATTGTAAAGTGTTTCGTGCTCGATAAAAAGCGCTATATAAATATCCGTTTATTATTATTATTATTATATTATATTCATGTTTCAGCACTTGGCTGCAAAGATGTCTTCAGCAACTGCGCAATATCGAAAACGTTTGAAGGAAGACCCTCGGAAATATGCCGAATATTTAGAGAAAGAAAGGGAGCGAAAAAAGCGATGCCGCCAACAGAAGATGCACAGTGGAATGCAGCAAGCAGCAGATCACTCTGTGGACAATTTCATCATTGACAATCATTGTCTTGGAAAGACCAACGAAACTTACGAAAGATATTTGTTCAACACTCGAAAGCAGGAGGCTCATGAGACCATGGATGACTACATTTCTGCTCTCTGCAGTCTTGCTTCAACCTGTAATTTCTGTGATTGCTTGAAAGACAGTCTTTTGAGAGACAGGATTGTCTTAGGCATCAAAGACAGTTCTACCAGAAAGCGACTGTTGAAAGAAGCTGATCTCAATCTGGAGACCTGCATCGCTATGTGTCGTGCTGCTGAAGCTACTTCTCTGTCTCAGTCAGTGAAAACTGTGACACGCAAGAAGCAGGATTTCTCTATGAGCTTGAGGTGAGACAATGTGTAGTACTTGTACTGGTTTGACTTTTCTTTAGACACTGAGACAGTGAATATATATACACAGATGTTCCTTTTTACCCGGCCAGAGGCCTAGGTATTGCAATTGGTTTGTGTGTGTGTCTGTGTGTCTGTCTGTGTATCGATTATCTTAAAAACTACTGTTTGGAATTTGATTAAAATTGGCAGAGGGGTAGACAGCTTGAAAAGGAAGCTTCCTTTCGTTAATCAACACCGTGCTGACCTTGACCTTGAAAACCGAAATTTCCTTCTTTGGGCTATGTAATTTCCCCCCAGCTTTATTTCGTGAACTAGTGAACAGAATCGCTTCAAATTTTGTGTGGTGGTGTACCATGGTGCAAGGAAGTTTGTATAAAAGTTTAGCTGTATCTCGTGAACTACTGAACAGAATCGCTTCAAATTTTGGGCTATGTATTTTATGCGTTCTGCAAGGGTGGAAAGTGGTGTGTTTATTGGGGGGTGGGGGGGGGGAGAGGACATGGTGCAAGGAAGTTTGCATAAAAGTTCAGCTGTATCTCGTGAACTACTGAACAGAATCGCTTCAAATTTTGGGCTATGTATTTTATGCGTTCTGCAAGGGTGGAAAGTGGTGTGTTTATTGGGGGGTGGGGGGGGGGGGGGAGAGGACATAACTCTGGCCGGGTTTGCATTGTCACAATGCGTTGCTGCCACTCGGCGATGCCCTTGTTTTTATTTTTATAGGAACAAGTTTTTTTTATATTCAGTGCTTTCTTTGATGGTGTGTGTATGGGGGGGGGGGGAGGGGTTGATCAGGATGTGCGACATTTTCTTGTTTTGGGTGGGGGGGGGGGGGGGGGGGGGGGGGGGGTATAAGGATTGAGAGATACCTGATGAAGGAGGCTGATGAGAGAGAAGAAGATACTTCTCCTTTTCTTTAACCCTTTCACCGCCAGCCATATTTCAGCCAAAAATGTCCATTACATTTACCTGGGTAGAGAACAAAATCCATCTGCAGTATTGTGGATTCTTCTGTGACATATATAAAATAAGGTCTGTCCTTACTTCCGAAACCTAAGACAATAGGGTCTTTGGATAATAGAACCCAATTTGATGCCTTTTAGTGATATAGAAGGTTAAATCACTGGTGCTAAAATGCGACTTTGGCGGTGAAAGGGTTAATCATTTTTAGTAAATTTGTATTAGCATTTTGATGACTCATAATTCCCGTGGGGATACCAGGGATCTTTCGTCAAAATAGTTCCCCCACCTTCTGTGCTTGTTACTTCCTCTAATCTGCCACTCTATTTGACTCTGCCTTTTCCCTTTGCTTTCTGTCATCTACTGTCTTTCTGACTTAGTTATTGGCCCATTCTCCTGCTTTTCCCCCAAAAAAATCCTCCAAATAATATTTTTCTCCTTTGAGCTCCTCCGAAATCGGAATGTGTTAGCTGTGCGCAGTGGGGAGACCACTGAAAACTGAAAGCCAGACACATATGTACCTTACCCATTATGGCCTGGGAACACAGAAGAAGAAGAAGACTCTGATGCATTAACCTTTGGGGAAGGGTGACGGGGTCTAAAAATAAAGACACTAGACGGGCTCATCAAAAAGGATGGCTGCCCAGATGATCAGCGCAAAAAAGTGGGATGGGGAGGTGTGTTGAAGGGTAGAAGAGGGTAAAAGCAGGCATCAGAACGGCCCGCGGATTTCCGCGGTTTTGGTGGCCGCGGTTTTGGCACTGCCGGCCGCGGTTTGTACTTCATGAGGCAGCGCGATCTTATTCTCAAATGGTATTCTTAAACGGTTTGTTTTCATACTGCGCCTTCGGAAACGAAAAATCGCGGCCATGTTTGTTTTTTCTTCCGAGTTTAGAGCTCTCTAGGCTCTTACTTTCACTGTTTCAGAGTTTGTTTTGATGACAGTGATTGTGATTTGGGTTTTAAATGAGTCGATTTAGAGGATATGATCGCGGGAGACTACGATGATGTGAGAACTTTGAACTTTTCCGCGAGAAATCGGGTAGCGAATGATCGCAATGATGCCGACTACGGACTAGAGTTTTGTGGGGTCCGACTCGATGTCGACTCCGAGTCATGGCGAGTGTTGTTCGTCCGCGGATTGGACTCTGAAGTATTCTGATGCCTGAAAAGGCAGAAGTGGTTTGGGTGCAGGGGGTGAGGAAGGGGTCAGGAGTGAGGCTGATGCGACTGCGTCAGTGAAACACACAGCCCTGGAGAAGAAAAGAAAGGTGTTTTTTTGTTAAAATGTATGTGGTTACCGTTGGATTTTCCTGGCGGAATTCAGTAGGCTGTTGCTGCACGTCGGGGGAGATACAGGGGATGCATGTGGGTGTGCCTGAAGCCTGAATTCAGGCAATTTGAGGCTGCTTCAGGCAGCTGAGTGCCTGAAGAAAGGGCTCTTGAACGTGATAACATTCTTTTTTTTTAGGTATTAGGTACTTTATAGTCACAGAGGCGTCTCTGTGAAATTCGGGTTGCTCCCACCTGGAGAGCGCGTCGCAGCCAGAGGCGCGCCACCCAATTTTTTTTTTTTTTGCATGCGATTTTTGTCACTGATGAGGGGTGGTGGTAAATTTTTTACCAAATGACAACTTTTTCGTTGCCACTGGGTTTAACGTATGCTAAGTGCATGGGCACACGGGACCTCGGTTTATCGTCTCATCCGAAAGACTCCACGTTCAGACCGTTAAGGCCTAGTGCAGAATGAGAGGAAAAAATCCCCTGTACCCGGGTTCGAACTCGGGTTTACTTGACACGAAGCGAACGCGATACCACTGTGCCACTCTACTCTTTTGTATATTGGGTTTCGGCAAGAAAGTTCAGGCAAAAGTGTTGATGACTACATGCACCCATGGAGATAGCACTTAAGAGTTAACCCTTTCGCTGACAATGTCACATTTCTGCAGTGCACCACACTGATTTAATGGCATTTTAAATGGCATGACATTAGGATCTGTTATCTATGTTGTTAATTTGGGGAGATAAGGAAAGGCCTTATTTGATACATGTCATAGGGGGATTCCTGGTCTTGCAGATGCCCATTTTTCTTTACCAAGGTAAGTATGACAGAAAATTTGGCTTGAAAAATGGCTGGCAGTGAAAGGGTTAAACCAAGATTATTAACCCTTTCACCGCCAGCCTTATTTCAGCCAAAAACTTCCATTACATTCATTTGGATAGAGAACAAAATCCATCTGCAGTATTGGGGATTCTTCTGTGACAGATATAAAATAAGGTCTGTCCTTACTTCCCAAAGCTAAGACAATAGGGTCTTTGGATAATTTGATGCCTTTTAGTGACATAGGTGTTAAATCACTGTGGTGCTAAAATGCGACTTTGGCGGTGAAAGGGTTAATACCAATGTCTTTAATTGCCTCCCCTCATGAATTCTAATTTTCTGTGTCATTATGTTGTTAATTTGGGGAGATAGGGAAAGGCCTTATTTGATACATGTCATAGGGGGATTCCTGGTCTTGCAGATGCCCATTTTTCTTTACCACGGTAAGCATGACAGAAAATTTTGCCTGAAAAATGGCTGGCAGTGAAAGGGTTAAACCAAGATTATTAACAGTGCTGATAGTAGGGTAAGGAAGGCAAGGACTGAATTGGTTGATCCTAGGCACACAGGAAATAATAATAATAATGAATAATATTTATATGGCGCAATATCTTGATAAATACAGCTCAAAGCGCCTTACAATAACAAATTACAATCAATAGATAAACATTGTGATATATGTACATATATACATGGCATGCCATCAACAATAAAGAATACATCAGAAATCAAAAATAATTGTACCACAGGGAAACACAAGTTAATTGGACACACACATACTCTCCATCCCCTCTACCACTCCGCCACCCCACCCTCTACACCCTGCAAGTTACGTTACAACAAAACCTGGAAAAATCTCTGTGCACTAAACTGATAAAAAAACTATTTACCGTCACAGTCCCTTGTGTGTTGTGTGATTTCAGACGCTGTGACCCAATGGCGTCCCTTGATGAAGTGGAGATGTCAGAGGTCAACTTCAACACAGAGTTGGATGATTCTGATGACTCAGCACTTCAGTGGACTTCAGAGCACCAGAGTTCAGGTCAGTGTCTGGTTTGACTGGACATCCTCAACAGACATCATGTTGTGATGGGGAACAGTGTGCGTGCACTGTAGGACATGTTTGTTGTTTTCTTGCCCTGGCTTAAAGACTCCAGGGATCATCCCAACAGCCGAAGCCCTTGAACACTATGGCACAAGTGCACCAGCTAGGGATGAGAACATTACGTGTGACCGTTTTTGATCACCTCGCCACATGGGCAGCCACACTCCGACTTCGGAGGATAGTGTAGGACATCTATTAAAATTTAAAAAAACCAAAAACACAGGAGGGATAAATTCACTAAGTAGTAATGTGTACAAAGTCATTAATCTCACTTGTCATTGACATATTTTAACATGTTTAACCCTGTGATCCCCGCAGTCTCCAGGACCTCCCGTCCAAAATGGATTATCAGAATCCCGTAACCCCCGATAGCCGCCGCTG
Organism: Phymorhynchus buccinoides; assembly: GCA_017654935.2. NCBI lineage: Eukaryota > Metazoa > Mollusca > Gastropoda > Neogastropoda > Raphitomidae > Phymorhynchus > Phymorhynchus buccinoides. Next base: position 2,668,205 of record JAGGCT020004248.1, on the reverse strand, counting down.
AATGCCAGGTCTAGTAGGTTCACTTTCACTTTCTCCCTACCCACAATGCAATATACTAAGTTAGTTCTTCCTGTTTCTGACACTCCCGGGTCGGTTTTTGGTCTTTACAGCAAGGGAAAGCACCCAATAGTCTTTGTGAACGAATTTTTCAAAGGAGACGCTAAAGTTTTGTTTTTTTGCCACATGACGTCAGCAGTATTGACCCGGTCGATTGTTTGGAGTGCTATTACGGATTTTTACCTCCAATTCATGGTTTGTTGTGTGACAGTGTGTTAGCTTTCGAATGAAAATATCATCATTGCTATTCAATATGCATCTTTCAGAAATGAAAGGTGAGTTAGACTTTATTCTGGGTGATTTTTTTAAATAAAAGATTTGGTGTGACGTTCGGAGTTACTCCCCCTCTCTTATGCAATAGGATCGATTCTCGGTTCGATTGATCAGAGTGAGAGGGTTAAATAGTTTAACTTTTAAAAAAAACTGGAAGTAGAGTGAAAATTTGTCTTGCATTTTATCTTTTTTTTGTACCAGATGAATGAAACGCTACGCTGTGGTTAGTAATGTGAAAAGAAGTTTAGCTCTTTCAATGTTAACTTTATCATGAAAGAAGGTTTTATGTATCGACGGTGAAATTTAAAAAACTTGTATCTCGATTTTTGGGGGTTCTGAGTTAGATACATAGTCAGCTCTCTAATTTTTTCGCCACCTTCCACCAAAACCTCTTATCTCTAACAACTTTCTATCTGGGGTAAATGAGGTTATGTAAATTGAAGAAAAACTTGTAAGTCCCAAATTCAGATCTACTTAAGGACAAAAACCTCATATCTTCATTCTTTTCAAGTATTAAAAAAAGAAAATAAATTTTAGCAAAATGCAGGACTAAACTCGCAATGTCTTGAACAACATATTCATCATAGTTAATCAATTGTGGTAATCATGGTTAATATTTAAAACTTTTTTTTTCATTTTTCTCAAAACTACCAAAATTGGGATACAGGGTTTTTGAATTTCACTGATGATATATTTTTATTGTTTAAAAACTCTGGACTTTCCTGGTATTGCAGTGCCTCCAGGATTGTCCCACCATCTTTATGTCTACTAGCGCAACGCCGAGTACCGGTAACGCCTAGTAACGGTAACGCCAAGTACTGGTAACGCTGAGTGCAGCAAATGTGTCTGTTCCAGGCTGGAGGACGTTAATCAGATTTTCATTCATGTTGTTAAACGTTGTTGTTGTTGTAGTACCCTGGCTAAAAGACTCCAGGGATCATCCCAATAGCGGAAGCACTATGGTACAATTGTATTAGCTACGGATGAGAACATTACGTGTGTGACCGTTTTTGACTACCTCGCCACGTGCGCAGCCACACCGACTTCGGGGGAAATTATCCTTCATGAAAGAAGATGCTTAAAATGTGTTTTGATGTCCAGAGTAAACAGTTGATCATTGTGTGTTGCAGGTTTTCCCAGGGACAGGACTGAACATAACGTGAGTACTATCATCATCTCCTGTGTTTTTACTGTCACTGTTATCATGTGCTTTTTGTACGTTGAAGCCAAGTCAAATTGTTTGTTGGCTGTAATCCTAATAGCAGTCAAGGGGAAATCCTGATAGTGGGTACAGTTTAGTCTTTGTTGAATGACTATGACCGTCAAACTAGGAGGCATGGACACTGACTCTTTGTGCTGCAGCCAATGGGATTAGTTGGCTTTGGGGGAACTTCCCCAGTGACAGCTGTCCCTAAGTCCATTTGGTCAAGAGAGTGGAGATGTCCCCATGAGCAAGGTTTTTCAACAACGAAAGAATCATCCCACCTCTCCAGAATAACAGTTGCCTCCTCTGCTGTATGGGAGTCATGGTTGGACATGACTGATTGGATCTCACACACACACACACACACACACACACATACACATACACACACACACACACACACACACACACACACACACACACACACCATGATTTTTAACTATGTGTGTTTCCTACCCTTATCTGACTTCCAAGTGTATGACAAAACTGAACTATGTTGCATAAAAAAATTATATACTATTCAAAAATATTAAGGACCACTTTAATAATTGCAGACACCGTTTTGAGTGCTTTACCACTTTAGTGATGCAAGAAGTAACTGCTTCAGCATAAGGAACTAGCCCACTAATTTACCTGAAACTTTTTCAGTGGTTGAGTATAATGACAATAATGTTTTTCATTGCATTTCTAATCTCTGTGACGTCATCGTTGGCCTCTGAGAGGCCAAAGGGCAAATTGCGCGTTTTGAGCTAAGTCTTTGTGTATTTCTTGGTAAAGGTAAAGATGTGCCCCCCCCCCCCCCCCCCCCCATTTCTCGGTTAATTCTATTTTTCCGTTTTTACCTTTCTTACCATACATAAAGCTGTATTTTAGGAACATTTTTAGCTAATAACCTTTTGGGAATGCTAACCCTAGCCCTAAACCTAACCCTACCCCCCCACTATGTACTGCAGTACACCGCGATTTGTCACAGTTGTGGTTCGTTGCGTTTTTCCGTCTTATAGGGTGGGGGGTAGGGTTAGGCTTAGGGCTAGGGTTAGGGATAGGGTTAGTATTCCAAAAAGGTTATTAGCTAAAAATGTTCCGAAAATACAGCTTTATGTATGGTAAGAAAGGCAATAACGGAAAAATACAATTAACCGAGAAATGTAGGGGGGGGGGGTGGGGGGACATCTTGACCTTTACCGATTTCTTTTATGCGCAGATGACAAGGGTGAGAAGACTAATTCAGTTGCAGTTTTATTCATTGGTCATGTGTGAACACTGCTATGCTTTAAATTTTATCGCCACAGTGCGCAAATGGATCCCATGGGATCATTTAAGGTACCGTCTTAAACGGTCTCCCATCGGCGGATTTGTAATGTTGTGCAGACTATTTTTACATTGCATAACAGTTCGGACTTTGAGCTATTATATTGCAGCATCAGAAAGTATATTAATCCTTTCACCGCCAGCCATTTTCTAGACAAAAAAGTGGTCCTTAACTTAATAGTATAACTGGGTAGAAAAAAAAGACATTTGCAATGTTGGCGCAGATTCCTCTGTGACGCCTAACTAGAAATTAGGCCTATTCTTACCTCGGCTGGAGGAAAAATTTTTGAAAGTGTTTCAGATAACAGGCCCTGATTTGATGCCGGTGACATGGGCAGAAATCATTGTGGTGCAAAAATGCGACGTTGGCGGTGAAAAAGGCAAAGTCTCAAAAGTTCTTCTTCTTCTTTGATCGCTCAGACAGTTTTCTAAGCATTCAAAACGGTGTCTCTGAAATTTTTGAAGCAAGTGGTCCTTAACTTTTTTGGAATAGTATACTATGACAGATCTAAGTGTCGAGCATCAATTATTTTTTTTGTCTTATGAAATCTATGATGATGACTGAAGGAAATGTTTGCTTTGTATTGTGCATTTCTGTTTTCACAGAAGCTGGAATCAGCATGGTCAATGGAGGCCTCAGCTGTCTACAGCACAGTACAGCCCATGTCTGACAACACTTCACTGCTGTCTCTGGACTCAAAGCACCTGTGCTACCTTTGTCCTGCCGCCTTTGTGCTGGTCAGCAGCTTGGAACTCCACCTGGCATCAGTTCATGGAGAGAAGCTGCACATGGTGTTACCTGGGTCCTCCCCACCTTACAGACAAGATGCTGGGAACTATGGCAACACAGGCCGTGTAGATACGGAGTTAGACAGCCATGGTAACAGACAAGCAACAAAGAAGAAATTTGATGATGGTAACGCTTGTGATAAAGATGGACAGAAAAGGAGACAGCATGTGTGTGATACGTGCAGCAAGTGCTTTGCTACTGCTGATGACCTGACACAGCACAAGAGGGTCCACATGGGGGAGAGGCCTCACAAGTGTCCACACTGTAACAGTGCTTTTAATGTGTCAGGTCATTTACAGGGCCACATCAAGTCAGTTCATGAGGGTGTCAGACCCTATGTCTGTAATGTCTGTGCTAAGTTTTTCCCTTCACTTGGTAGCCTTAATTCACACTTATTGGTTCATAGTGGCATCAAGTCCTTTGTGTGTGATATATGCGGTAAGAACTTTTCCCGTGCCTGCAATTTGAAGGCACACAAGCTGCTACATATTGGCTGTAAACCTTTTGTGTGTGAGGTGTGTGGCAAGAGTTTCACTCAAGCTGGCGAACTCACAAGACACAAGAGAGTCCACACTGGGGAGAGGCCTTACGCGTGTCCACACTGTGACAGTTATTTTAAGACCTCAGGACATTTACAGGGCCACATCAAGTCAGTTCATGAAGATGACAGACGCTATGTCTGTGATGTCTGTGGGGCAGCTTTCACCAGGTCTTCTGAATTAACAAGGCACAGGAAAATCCACATAGGTGACAAACCCCATGTGTGTTCAGACTGTGGGAAAGGCTTTGTCAGGTCCACTCATCTTAAGCAGCACCGTCTGATCCACACTGGACAGAAACCTTACAGCTGTCCTCGCTGTCCTGCTGCTTTCAGACACTCGCAGCAGCTGAAGGCACACATACTGAGTGAACACCAGTAACACTGTACACTGAACAGTATTGAGTGATACAGTCGAACCTCCCCTATAAGACCTCCCATTATAAGACTCCCTCCCACATAAGAACTACTTCTCTGAGACATTGCCCTTCTTTGTAAGTATTAAAATTACCTCCCTTATAAGACCCATCTCATTTGGGATAATTTTTGAAGGTCTTATAAGGGAGGTTCCACTGTAGCACTATTCACTATTATTATTATTATGATTATTTTTAGTGGCAGTAAAACACATTGTGGTTCCAAAAAAACTGCTTCACATTTCATTTCCCAAATATTTATTGTCTTCAAACGTACATGAACTTGATGAAGAAAAGCATTTTTCGGCACGCACTCAACAAAAGTAAAAGATCAAAACTGACTTGAAAATAGCATAAATTAAAACATAAGACACAGAGCGGGAGCAGAACAAATTTACATAAAAGCACATGTAATTCACTTTGAACAATAAAGTTATTAAGAATACATACGCACGCATGCACACACACACACGCACACACACACACACATTGACAGATCATGAAATATATTCTTTGAGCTAAAAGTAGTAGCACTAGCAGACACGATTTCTTCATAAAAGGAACTATTAATAATGCTAACATCACACGATAGTACAAGATACTAATGGTGAAATCACAGCTAACAATTGTGTCTCAAACCACAAGATACTAATGGTGAAATCACAGCTAACAATTGTATCTCAAACCACAAGATACTAATGGTGAAATCACAGCTAACAATTGCATCTCAAACCACAAGATACTAATGGTGAAATCACAGCTAACAATTGTATCTCAAAGTCAAACCATATATCTTAACCATGGGTTAACCCTTTCGCCGCCAGTCATTTTTTCGGCCAAAAAAATACCATTAAGCTTACCTATGTAGAGAAGACAAATTCCTCTGCAATATTGGGAATTCCTCTGTGACGTGTATAACATAAGGCCTACCCTTACCTCCCAAAATTAAGAAAACAGGGTTTGCTTAGATAGCAGGCCCTGATTTGATGCCTTTTTGTGACATGGGTGTTAAGCCATTGTGGTGCATAAATGCGACATTGGCGGTGAAAAGGTTAACCGTTTCATCGCCACTGTCGCCTCTTGGCACCACAATGATTTGACACCCATGTCACTGAAAGGCATCAAATGAGGGTCTGGTATCCAGTGACCTTATGTTCTTAATTTTGGGAGGTAAGGATAGGCCCTATTGTATGCACGTCACAGAGGAATCCCCAATATAGCAGACCAAATATTTTCTCTACCCGGGTAAGTTTAATGGTACATTTTGGCTGAAGAATGGCTAGCGTTTAAAGAGTTAAACAAAATAAAAATCATGGGAATTGAAATCATAAAAATCAAGTTGAGGGAAAGATCACAGAGAAACAAAGCGAAAATCGAAGGAAAGATCATTCCTTTGCCTTGTTAGTCAATGTTTGTCAATGAGAGTGAAACAACCATTTTGTGTGAGAGAGAGAGAGTGAGGGCGCAGGTGAATGTGTGTTGATTTTTAGCATTATTATTGTACTTTTATGAACAAACCTTCCCCCCGTGGGGATACCGGGGGGTCTTTTGTATAAATAGTTCCCCCATCTTCTGGAAGTTCTGTGCTTGTGACTTCCTCTAATCTGTCACTCTCTTTGACTCTGCCTTTTCCCTTTGTTTTCTATCATCTACTATCTTTCTGACTTATTGGCCCATTCTCCTGCCTTTAAAAAAAAAAAATATTACAAATTTTTTTTTCTCTCCATTGAGCTCCTCCGAAATCGGAATGTGTCGGCTGTGCGCAGCGGGGAGACCAGTGAAAACTGAAAACCGGACACATGCGTACCTTACCCATTATGGCCATATGGCCTGGGAACGCAGAAGAAGAAGAACAAACCTTGTTTTCATGTGCTGCTATTATATATTTTGCTTGTGATATTATTCATTTTAGTTTGTTTTATGCGTATTATCGTGTTATTACTCTAGTCTTACACAGATTATTGGTTTAAGCTGTGTGTGTGTGATGGGGGAGATGTATGAGGGCAGATTATTTTATGTTATGTGTGTGTGTAGGGGGGAGGGACAGGGTGGTGTGTCACTGTGTGTGTGTGTGTGTGTGTGTGTGTGTGTGTGTGTGTGTGTGTGTGTGTGTGTGTATGTGCTTCCATTATGTTTTCGTTTTTCATTTTAATCCAACTCATCTATTCTATTTATTTATGTAAAGAAAATTGTGCGGAATCTTTGGTTTGATATCAAGGATGAAAGTTCCCCCATGGGGATACCGGGGGGGTCTTTTGCATAAATAGTTCCCCCACCTTCTGGAAGTTCTGTGTTTGTAACTTCTTCTAATCTGTCACTCTCTTTGACTCTGCCTTATCCCTTTGCTTACTGTCATCTACTATCTTTCTGCCTTACCGGTCCATTCTCCTGCCTTTTTTCACGAAACAATTTCAAAAACATTTCCTCCTCCAGCCGAAGTCGGACTTGCTGGGCCTGACTATTTCTTAGTTAAGCGCATAACGGCAGCATGACGGCATCTGCGCTCATAATTGACAGGCAACTGTCTGAGCGATCAAAAACAAAAAAGAAGACAAAAAAGTGGAAGTTACTAGCAAAAAACTTTCAGAATGTGGGGGAACTATTTGTACAAAAGCCCCTCCCCCCTCCGGTATCCCCACGGGGCGATTTGGAGAGGTTGAGGAGCCTGTGGACAAGGACCTGCCGGTTCCACCAGTCCTTTGTACCATCGGCCTTCAGACTGTTGTTCAACCTAAGTGCTGGCTGAGCCTCACCTTGTCTGCAGAGACTGCTTCCGAGGGACAAAAGATCAGGGAATGGAGGGGAAAAGGGGGGGGGGGGGGGGGAAGGGGGGCAGACAGGGAATGGAGGGGAAAAAGGGGGGGGGGGGGGAGGGGGGCAGACAGGGAATGGAGGGGAAAAGGGGGGGGGGGGGGAAGGGGGCAGACAGGGAATGGAGGGGAAAAGGGGGGGGGGGGGGGTGGAGGGCAGACAGGGAATGGAGGAGAAAAAGGGGGGGGGGGGGGGGGCAGACAGGATTTGGAGAGTGGGTGAACAGGGGAGATGGGTGAGAAGGGAGGGTGAGGGGGGGGGGCAGACAGGGAATGGAGGAGAGAAGGTGGGGGGACAGACAGGATTTGGAGGGTGGGTGATCAGGGAGAAGGGAGGGTGAGGGGGGGGGGGGGGGGCAGACAGGGAATGGAGGAGAAAAGGGTGGGGGGACAGACAGGATTTGGAGGGTGGGTGAACAGGGGAGATGGGAGGGTGAGAGGGTAGGGGACAAGTCAGTGGGGGAAGTAACTTGGGAGGGGGGGGGGGGGGGGGGGGGGGAGGGGGCAGTTCATATTTCTCTGTGAGCCTTCGCTTCGACGTTTTATTGAGTGAAGTCATTCATTCATCCCTATTCATTTTTAACAAGCGTTATTGAGTTTATAATATGATTTACTCTTTACTGCCTACTTGTTATTTCAAAGCGGTGTGCGTGTTCATCTTATTTTCCTTAATGAATGTGTAGAGATGTGTGTGTGTGTTCATCTTATTTTCCTTAGTATATAAGTATACCCTATTATTATTAATAAATGTGTAGAGATGTATGCGTGTGTGTGTGTTTCTGAGTTATCTTGTGCAACAATCCAACTTTATGTCATTATTTTTTACTATTATGATTATAGTATTATTATAGTATTATTGATATTATTATCAGAAGTATTGCCCTTATTGGTGGTTTTACTGATGTGCTGTTATATCAACATCATCATCATTCTTCTTCTTCTTCTATTTTATTTATTCATAATTTATCATCATCTTCATTATTATTACTGTTGTTGATGTTGTAGTGATTGTCCACTTAACTGTTTTAATGAGTGTGTTTATCCACTCGCACACACACACATATATTCACACACACACACACACACACGCTCAGACACTAGCTTCACAAGGTATGAATGTGTCAATACAGTAAACACTAGGTCACAGAGAAAACAACAACAAAAGCTCACCGTCACAAATGTCCATCTTAGTAGTTAACACAAACAAAAATATGAGAGAGAGAGAGAGAGAGAGAGAGGGGGGGGGGGGGAGGAAGGAAAAAAGGACCGACTGTTAACTGTTTTAAACCGCACACACACACACATATTCACACACACACACACACACACGCGCTCGTCAGACACTAGCTTCACAAGGTATGAATGTGTCAATACAGTAAACACTAGGTCACAGAGAAAACAACAACAAAAGCTCACCGTCACAAATGTCCATCTTAGTAGTTAAACAAACAAAAATATGAGAGAGAGAGAGAGAGAGAGAGAGGGGGGGGGGGGGAGGAAGGAAAAAAGGACCGACTAAAAAACCCGAAATAAAATAAAATAAAGTGAATGAAAACAAAGGGAAAAAAAGGTAGGAGTGGTGGATTTTTTTTTTTAAATGATGGAGGGTCGATTCAAAAGTTGATTCAAAAGTTGATTTTAAAAAAAAAGTGTTATCATGGAAATAATATTGTGTGTCATTTCAGTATAGAAAGTTATAATTGAAATGCGTGTGTTTCAGTATAGAAAGTAAAATGTGTTGTAATTGAAAAAAAAAAAAAAAAAAGTGCCATAGTACACAAAGAAGAAAGAAAAGAAAAAAGAAGAGAAAACAACTGAAAAAAAGAAGACGGAAGTGGTGGAGGGATAAAAAAAAAGAAGCAATACATGTTTATCTTTTCTATCACGTGCGACATAGCCTATTTGAATGTGGGTTGCGTGGTGAGTGAGCAAGATAGCGGAGGGCAGATGAATGATTGGGAGTGGTGTGAGAGTTATATGTCAACATATATTGTTTAAATGTGAATTTCTGTTTCATGTTTTTAATTAATAATTCTGATTTTTAATTTTTTTGTATTGTATCTTATTTTACACAGTGGAAGACAGTTTTTCATGTACAATGGACAATAAAGAAACTTATGAGTTATTATTCTTATGTTTATGTTTATGCTTGATGTGTATGCCAGACCGACAACATCTTTATCTTTTTAAAGACAATAAAGCATTGATTGATTGATTAATTAACAAATTGTATGACCTTGACATTGTCCGGTACCTTCAGTTTTGAATTACCATAAGCCAATATAACTACATACCATTATTGAAGATTGTGAGTTTAACAATGTCAAAGATATTGCCACAGCAGTTCCCAAAATACAGACCAGACAAGGTCTATGTCCATGACCTTGAACGGTACCCAATATTTGGTCCAAGGATGGTAAAGATTTGGTTACAAAAAGATTTTTTTTTGGTCAAGGTCAGGAGGGTCATACATTTTTTTTTTGCTGTCCCATCTTCTAGGCCGTGCATTGGCATTGTCCCCACGCTGCTCATTCCGAGTCACAACTCACAGCCACACCATGGCATGTCAGGTTGCAGAATCCAAAACCAGCAGTCCAAGGGGA
>JAGGCT020004248.1:2633203-2655703 GCA_017654935.2 Phymorhynchus buccinoides | reverse complement strand
CAAGCAAGCCGTTGTGGTCGATGGAGCCCAGTCCTGCCAGGTGTGAGTGAAATCCGGTGTGCCCCAAAGGACTGTCCTGGGACCTTGTCTCTTTCTCACCTATATTAACGACTTACCATCCAAGATCTCATCCCCATCTCGATTATTTGCTGATGATACAGCTGTATACCGATTCATCACCTGCAGCGACGACCCGGCCAAACTCCAAGAGGACCTCAGGAAGCTGGAAGACTGGGAAAGAGAATGGGACATGGCGTTCCACCCCGCCATATGCAGTCAGCTGCCTTTGATGAGAAACCTGAAGGTGTGCTCCACTGCTACCAAGGAGCTTTCATACAAGGCCATGGTTAGACCTATTGTGGAATATGCGAGCTCAGTTTGGGACCCACTGACAGGCTGATCACTGATCTTGAAAAAGTGCAGCGAAGGGTGGCAAGATATGTCCTGAATAGACACAGGAATACATATAGCGTCAACGCAATGCTCCAACATCTGCAGTGGTCTACCCTGGCCTAATGCCGACGTGCAACCAGGCTTGGCACGTTCTACAAAAGTACAAATGGACTAGCCTGCGTTAGGTGCAGCTCCCTCCAACCTCTACCCCCCAGCAGCAGAAGACACAACCACAACCTACAATTCCAAAGAATCCCCTCAAGAACTGACTACAGAAAACAATTCCTTCTTCCCCAAAACCATCCGAGACTGGAACTTCCTGACCCCAGAATTAAATCATCCAGTCAAGTACGTCTCCTCCCTCTCCTCCCATCCTCCAACCGCTTTCTCCTTCTCTCTTTTTTCCCTTCTTCCTCGTGTGGGGCCAGGTGTTCTCGGACTATAGTCAGGGGTGCCTATAATGGCCCTATACATGTATGCTCTCTTATCTGTCTATGCTTTTTTCTTCCCAGCGCAGCGATTTTTCTTTAAATATGTGTCAGTTACGGCAGGTGGACATCATTGGCAAAAGAAGGAGAGGTGAAGATCAAGGTCAAACCGCGAGGGGACTTTGCTGCCGCTCTGCAACACATTTTTTTCTCTCCGCTCCTTCGACCTCTTCGACCTTTTTTCAGTTGCAATAATGGGCAAAGATGACGTCGGCAACCAAATGCAAGAAGAAGGATGGAACAAAATGCTTCAGACGGCGGGCGATAGGGGAAGACGGGGTAAAAAGCGCATGGGCGGGTAAGAAGCCCACCCCAATTATCTCTTGAAATGAAGCAAATTTCAGTCTCATTTTGCCCATGAGACGAGCGTTAATGTCTAGCATTCGTCTCATGGGCAAATTTGACTGAAATTTTCTTTATTTCATGAGATAATTGGGGTGGGCTTCTTACCCGCCCATGCGCTTTTTACCCCGTCTTCCCCTAGAAATAATATTATGAAACGCCAAGTGTGTGTCCGTCCGTCCGTCCGTCGTGTGTGTGTGTGTGTGTGTGTGTGTGTCACAGCGTGTGTGTGTGTGTGTGTGTGTGTGTAACACAGAACTGCATGGCCTTATAACTCCGCTGTTTTTCGACCGAATCGCTTCAAATTTGCTATGAGCCCTAACGGGGCGATGGCAACGGCAACCGAAGGCGGCCGTGTCATTTGCGCGGTTTGGCAAATGCGCGAAACGCGTATCCACCGGCCTCTCGGCGCCCGTATCTCCGGTATTTCTGGACGGACTGCCTTCAAATTTGGAAGGTAGATGACCAGGGACAGTACATGACTATCTGTGTACCAAACTGAAAGCGAATCGATTTAGAAACGCGCGATATGCGCCGCGTCACCTTTTCACAAACCGCTGCGAAACGAGATCCGACATTGACTCGAAATTTCGAACGTGCATGACCAGGGATAGTGACTATCTTGCTGCAAGCTTTCAACAGCATCCGTTCATAAACGCGCGCGCTATGACCCGATTTACATTTTGCGCGGCACCCAAAACGGACGCTAATTTCAATCAACACTTTACACGCAAACCGCTCGCTGCTGCCCGATAGCGTCCAACGAGACGGTTGAAGAGCGGATCGAGATTACTATACGGAGGTACCAACAGCCCGCTATTCACGGCTATTGTCTTCCACCTATTTGCGTGTCAGTATGAGGTTACCGCGTGCGCGCGTGTGTGTATGGGGTGGGGGTGGGGAGTAGGGGGGTGGGGATGGTTGGGGTTGGTGGGTGGGTTATGGTGGGGGGTTTAACGGGATGAGAAAAGAAGATGGAAGGAGGGACACAGACCAAAGTAATAATATAATATTTGTCATCACACAATTGAGAGTTCAAATGTTCGTCCACTTACTTATTTTTAACACACAAGAACTGTCTCTTCTCTTACCGCTGCCACCATGTAAACAAGTTCTCAAATCGCATACATTCATAAGGCAGAAATAGGAGGGAGTCATTTATTCCGCTCATAGCCATGTTGTCCAGGTACTTGTGCAAGGCATTATGGGAACAACAAAAGGGAGTAATCTTTATGCAAGAAACCGAAAGTAGAACCTATCAACATTGCGGACGCGGCCAAACCGGTACTCAGCATTACCGGTTCTTGGCGGTACTGGTACTAGGCGTGAACGGTACTAGGCGTTACCGGTGGGGGGTTAACGGGATGAGAGAAGAAGATGGAAGGAGGGACACAGGCAAAAGTAATAATATAATATTTTGCGGACCCAGCGAAATCGGTACTCAGCATTACCGGTACTTGGCGGTACCGGTACAAGGCGTTGCCGGTACTAGGTGTTACCGGTACTCGCCGTTGCGCTAGTTCATATAAAAGGGCATCCGATGCGATTGTGACGATGTGTTTTATGAATGCAACAAATACTTGTAGCGGTGCCATATATAGCCGATGAGGTTTAACCGAGGCGTGGTTACCGCTACACCTATCTGTATTAATAAAAAAATCGGGACTTTACTGGTTTCGTACTGCCTCCGGACATTTCCTCCAGTATTGTTCCCACCATATTTGTATTTACAAATGTCCCATATGTGTCTGATTCAGACCAAGAGGACGTAAAACACCATTTTCGTCTTAGGATTAGGATTAGGATTTAGGGACTCAAAACATAGCCGTAAGGCTTTCCTGTCCCATCTTTTATTTTATTTAGTTGTTTGTCTCGGTCTGTCGCACACTCAGTTTTTATTAATATTATTCGTCGTAATCATACATAACTGCCTTATAGTCATTCCATTCGTCGAGAAGGTTTTTAAAAATGTTAGTATTCTGTGCTCTTTTCATGTTAGGTGGTAATTTATTCCATACAGGTGCAACTCTGTTAGTAAAATAAAATTTTCTATTATTAGTCCTGCAATGTTGAATAAATATTTTGTCGGTACTGTTCCTTGTTTTGTCAAAATCTGATATTGTGAATAAGTCATGTACATTTAGGTCATCTACACTATTAAATATTTTATAAGTTTGAATTAGGTCACCCCTAATTCTCCTTGCCTTTAATGTAGGTAAATTTAATTCTTTCAACCTGTCTGAATAAGAAACATTTTGAAGACCTTGTACTAACTTAGTTGCTCGTCTCTGTACTTTTTCTATCAAAGCTGACTGTCTCTTTAAACCTGGATACCAAATACAATTTCCATATTCTAAATGAGGTCTTACTAAACCTTTGTACAAGCATAAAAAAGTGTCCTTGTCCAAGAAAGAAAACGTTCGTTTAATTATACCAATTTTCTGATTAGCTTTACTTACAGCACTGTGAATGTGTTCATCAAATTTCAGTTTATCATCAAATATTACTCCCAAGTCCTTTTCCTCAGAGCATTTCATAATAACGTTTTCTACACCATTGTTATGCATTTTGTAGTCTGTGCGTGGATTACTTTTTCCCAAATGCATGATTTTACATTTTGAAGCATTAAAAAACAGACACCATGTTTCTGACCACCTAACCAATGAATCTAAGTCTTTTTGTAATACATCTTGATTTTTCGTTATATTATACATTTTCGTATCATCTGCAAAAAATTTACAATAGCTTTTTATTTCTTCAGGTAAGTCATTTATAAAAATTGTAAAAAGAACTGGGCCAAGAATGCTCCCTTGAGGTATTCCACTTAACACATTTGTTTTTTTGAGAGTATGCATTTCCCACCCTTACAGTTTGTTGTCTTTCTTTTAAAAAAATCTTCAATCCATGCTAAAACTTTACCTGTTATTCCGTAATATTGTAATTTAATAATTAATCTTTTATGCGGTACAGTATCAAATGCTTTTTTTGAAATCCAAGTAAATTACATCAATATTTTCACCTTTATCTAATAGTTTTGTAAAGTCTTCCATCACTTGCAGTAGTTGTGTAACACAAGATCTATGCTTTCTAAAACCATGCTGGCACCCTGTAAAAAGATTATTAGTTAACATATGATCAACAATTACTTCTCGAATTATAGACTCAAAAACCTTACTAGTAACAGATGTCAAGCTTACAGGCCGATAATTTCCTGGATCACTTTTTGTTCCCTTTTTAAGTAAAGCAATAACATTTGCCACTTTCCAATCACTAGGGACAGTTTCATTATCCATTGATTTATTAAAAAGGATACTTAGGGGTACAGATAACTCTTTACTTAATTCTTTTAATATTCTAGGCGGTATGTTGTCTGGTCCCTGGGCCTTATTTACATCCAGTTCTTTTAATTTGATTTCAACAGCTTTTGGTGTAACCAAAATTTCAGTTAAAGTTTTACCTTCTGACCAAATAGCTTCGTTTACTGGGGGTAAGTTATCTAAATTCTCCTTTGTAAACACACTTGTAAAGTATTCATTAAATGTATTTGCCTTTTCACTGTCTGTTGACGCAATATCACCATTTTTTTTTTTTAATGGACTTATGCCTGTTTTAGCTTTAGTCTTTGTACGTACATATTTCCAAAATCTTTTTGGATTCGATTTACATTCCTTTGCTATGTTTTTTTCGTGTTCTTTCTTTGCCTTTTTTATTTCTTTATTTGTTTTGTTTCTTATTGCTATATAATGAAGGTAATCGTTTCCACTTTTAGTTTCTAAGAATCTTTTAAATACATAATATTTCTTTTTTATTATCCTCCACACTCCCTTTGATTTACTTTAACCTTAGGGATATTCTGTTCCATAGACTGAGTTATTTTTGTTTTAATAGAGTCCCATGCTTCATCAACATCAGCAAAATCTAAGACTGACCAATCTACCTGGCTCAAATCCTCCCTCATTTTGTCAAAGCGACCTCTTTTACAATCAAATCTATACAAATCTTCTTTACACTCATTTTTTGTAGATGTGTTAACATATAGATAAAAAATTAGTACCTCATGGTCACTTTTCCCTATAGGACAGTGGTGCTCAATGTCTGAAATAAGTTGCACATCATTGACAATAACCAAATCCAATATATTTGACCTTTGGCCTTCTCTTCTCCTAGTTGGGAACTTCACCATTTGTATCAAATAAGCATCATTTAGACAATCTGTAAATTTAGTTTCTCTTTCTCCCCCCCAAGTTCCTTTCCAGTCAATGTTAGGAAAATTAAAATCTCCCATTATACAAACACGATCAAAAGTAGCTAACAGATTCTCGTTCAATAATTTACATAAGTTCTCTTCATTTTCAATTGTCGTATTTGGACTTTTATAGACACAACCTAAAAGAATCCTGAGTCCATCTTTATCCTTGAAATGAGCCCATACACTTTCATCAAAATTATTATTGTTTAATTGTGTACTTTCTTGAGCATTTATACTGACCTTTATTTACATCAAAACACCTCTATGCGCTCTTGAATTTGTAAACAAATCATATCCAGGAATAGAGTATTCTACTATGTTGACTTCTGAATGTTTTTTACTTCGAAATTCAGTGACTGCTATGATACTTGTGTCTTTCTCTTTTATTAACATTATCAATTCTTCTTTCTTGTTTAATAAACCATCCATATTAGTGTAAAGCACTTTACAGCTATTTACATTTATTCTTTCATTATGTACATTATTTACAGGTTTGGACTGGTTTTGCTGCTTGGCATGTCAATCCCGCCTTGGGGGACTTGTCCCCCCTGCAGCTTGCGCTGCCTGCGGTGGCTTGACCTGAACAATCTTGTCCCCACGAATTCTCAAATCTCTCTCTCCCTCCTGTGTCCTGCGCTTAAGCTCGGCTCTGAGTTCTTTTTGTTCAACTCTCTCTGCAGGGGTGTAATCAGGATTTATGTACAACTTTTGTTTCTGCTCCTTCACGTCTTTGTTTATCTTGTAGGCATTTCTCATTATTTCTTTTTTGGCACTGAGTGACCTCACCTTGATTGTAAGCATCCTTGCCCTAGATCCCCCCACTTGTCCAAGTCTGACTGGTTCCTCAACTTTCTCTTTTAGATCAGGACATATCTTGTCAACAATGGTTTGCACTCTTTTCAAGTCATCCACTTGTCTTTCTACTGACTCTGCCTTGTGACGATGTGAGTCATGGTTCACGTTTAATTCACGTAATGGGTCTACTTAAGCACAATAAGCGAAAACAGCAGAAATATTTTTATACGGAAGTATTTCACGTGAATCATGACTCGTGTCGTCACAATCGCATTGCATTGAGATCGTATCCTATGTAGTGTAGCAGGCCCTTGAAAGGGAGGTTACTCTGTAGCACTTGCTATCCACCCACTTCCTTCTTCTTACAAAACTTGGAGACTAAAGCTAAAACTAAGGCGAAGGTATGTTCTGGTTCTGGTATTAATACGTCGAAGGAGCCTATGAAGGCTATGTACTCGACATATGTAAACTGTTCTGTTACAAAACTGAATGTAGTAGTAGTAGTAGGGACAGGCTCTTAACTTAAGCCACAAAGCCTAGCCATCGCGGCCTATATAAATGAATGTAATGACTAATGTCATAAATGTGGTTAGTTTATGACACTTGACAGTTTATGGTTAGCTTAAACGAGCACAGAATCTAACACAATTCAAAAACCTCATTGGTGGATACACCAACTTATATCAAAACTACAATATGAGCATGACTAAAAGGCAGATTTGCCGAAAACAAAATATAAAAACCTCTCCGCTGTGCAAAAGTTCAAACAAAAATGACAGGACAGTGAAGAGGCCGCGAGGCCTGATGTCCTAACTACCTGACCTGACCTGACCTGACATTTAAACTCAATAATTATTTACCAAGAAGAATGGAATTTCATGTTTTATTCATTACTGACATTTTTGTGTGTATTACTAATACTATTAGTTTTACGTCAAAGGCTAGGCTAAGGCTGATCAGAATGATCACCTTGACTGTCATTGTATTTGTAATGATTGTCAAGTAAGACAGTCACTGACAGTGAAGTAAGTTAACACTGTCTTGACATTCCTTGACAACAAATTCCATCAACGGTTTGAAGGGGATGAATTTATAGACCCGCTACAGGCTGCTAGCCTTCCAGTGGAAAGGAACCTGTGAGAACCTGTGAGATGATTATGAGGCTTATAAATTAGGGGGGTTCCAATTGATAGCATGTCGCAGTCAAAAGTGTAGCTCGTGCAAATCTGCCGCTCGCTACTATGAGAGTGTGTATTTGCGACATTGAGCATGAACCACAAATTTCACTTTTTTTGTAGGGTTAGGGTTAGGTAAACTAAATGGTTCAAGTAAAGAAAGAGTGACATTTGTGGTTGTCACAAATACACACTCTCATAGTAGTGAGCGGCAGATTTGCACGAGCTACACTTTTGACTGCGACACATGCTGCGACATAGCAGACATGCTTTGACAAGAATATCACGAAAGCAATGCTCTGTGTTCTTCTTCCATTTACTGATTTAGTACCCACAATCAACAATTTGATTTTTTGATACTGTTTGGCCGAGGTCCAAAGGTCGCACACACAACAAAAAAATTAAAAACAACAACAACAACAAAACCTAATCTATTGTGACCCAGCCAGCCAAGACCCGTTCAGCGGAAGCTCTGCATGATGCTGAATCGGCAGGAACTGGACCCCCTAAGCTAATTTATGTTCTTTTTTTTCTCTCTTTTAAGAAAAAAAGGGTATTTACCATGACTAAGCAGAAGACTGGAACAAGCTGAGTGTAGCGGCAGACACCGCCTGCTCTGGCAACTCGTTCTGGACAGTCCTTAGACAGACTAACTGTAGTGTTACTACTGTTCGTCTGTTACTGTTAGTTTAACCCTTTCACCGCCAATGTCGCATTTATGCACCGCATTGTCATTGGCTTAACACCCATGTAACTAAAATGCATCAAATCAGGGCCTGATATCCGAAGACCCTATTTTCTTCATTTTTTGGGAGGTAAAGTTTTACCGGTAAAGGTAGGCCTATTGTTGTACATGTCACTGAGGAATTAACAATATTGCAGACAAATATTTTTTCTCTACCTAGTCAAATTTAATGGTATATCTTGGCTGAAAAATGGCTGGCGGCAAAAGGGTTAAATTTGTAAATGATTAATTATTTTATTTTTTATAAAAAACAACTCTGACAGAGACCATCAGTCCAGATATGTTCAGGGAGGGCCTCTGTGACATTAACATCAGCCACCAGGCCTCTTTCTTTCTGCTGATATACCATGGACCAAATATGTACAACTGTAGTTTTAGCGCAAGTTTTAGCACACGCCGCCTGCCTAACGTGAAGTTACTGGACTTAAGACGCCATATATATGGCCCAGCCCATCTCCAGGAAGAAGAAGAAACAGGCTAGCGACCTTAATATAATATTAACGGTGCTAGTACTGTACTCTTGGTATGTTTGTTTGAAACAGACGTTCCCAGCCTAGGTTTCATGTTTTTATTTTCCTTGTGCAGACAGAATACTTAAAAAGGAAAACCCAAGAGTTGAATTTCAGGATTGATTATTAGTATAAATTTTTAAAAATTTATTCTGATTACAGATGTCCTTGCCACACGGGAGACTGTCCACAGAAGAGACGGACCATGTCAGGGAACATTCTGCAGACTCACCTGTGGAATTTGTCCTTGTGAGTCATTCTTTTGGTTAAAGAGCAGAACTTTAGAATTTTACATATTGTCGGTGAAAATCAGAAACCTCGTATCTCGATTTGTTTTTGTTTTTGAGTTAGATACATAGTCAGCTCTCTAATTTTTCGTGTCACCTTCCACCAAATGCTCGTATCTCTAACGACTTTCTATCTGGGGTAAATGAGGTTGTGAAAATAGAAGAAAAACTCGTAAGTCCCAAATTCAGATCTAGTTAAGGACAAAAACCTTGTATCTTCGTTCTTTTCAAGTCTAAAATTGTTTTTAAAAAGTAATTTTAACAAAATGCAGGACTAAACGCACAATGTTTTGAACAACATATTCATCATAGTTAATCAATTGTGGTCAACGCCGTTAATTTTTTTAAGTTTTTTTTTTTTGTTTAAATTTTTCTCAAAACTACCAAAACTGAGACAGTGAGATGCGAGGTTTTTGAATTTGGATAAGTTACATTTCATATTTGGTATTAAATTCCAGTCACAGAGAATTGTCTCTGTGAAATTCGGGCTGCTTCCACCTGCAATGTGCGTTGCCGCTAGTGTAGTGCAGTGATGTCCTGAGGCCCCGGTCATAGGCCATTGACCTATTAAAACTGAATATGTCTGTTGTGTTCTCCCCTGTGAGGACAAACGTCTGATTGAATTTTTAACACTGGCACACTCTCCCCCTCTTCATTTATAAAATTATACATTGCAGTCTCCACACCTTGAAGAGCTTTCTCTGACAAAGTAGAGCATGCTTGACAATTCATGGGGCGCAGGCACTGCTAATCCATTGTTGTGGGGTGGAATGAGTTAAAAGCTAATCAAATATTTCCAATGTTTGTTCTCACAGAAGCTGGAACCAGCATGGTCCATGGAGGAAGACTCACCAGATCAGCCCTCAGCTGTCTACAGCACAGTACAGCCCATGTCTGACAACACTTCACTGCTGTCTCTGGACTTAAAGCACCCGTGCTACCTTTGTCCTGCTGCCTTTGTGCTGATCAGCAGCTTGGAACTCCACCTGGCGTCAGTTCATGGAGAGAAACTGCACACGGTGTTACCCGACGGATGTGAAGCTGGTATTTTTAACAATGTACTCACAGATATAAGGGGAGATGGTCAAGGCGACAGGCTAACGACTCAAAGCAAAGTTGAAGATGGACAGAATAGGAATAGACTGCACGTGTGCGATATCTGCGAAAAGTCTTTCCCAACACTTAGCAAATTGAAGAGACACAAGTTGATTCATAGCGGAATTAAGGCATTTGTGTGTGATTTGTGCAGTAGGAGTTTTACCCAGGCCTCCCATTTGAAGACACACAGAGAGACTCATTACGGTCATAAACCTTTTGCCTGTGATGTGTGTGATAAGAGTTTTTCTCGGGCTAGTGACCTGCGAGCGCACAAGAGAATCCACACAGGGGAGAGGCCTTACAGTTGTCCGTACTGCGACAGCGATTTCAACCGGTCAAGTCATTTACACGTCCACATCAAGTCAGTTCATATAGGCGCCAGACACCATGTTTGCGATGTCTGTGGGGCAGCTTTCTCTCAGCCTGGCAATTTAAGGGTGCACATGAAAACTCACACAGGGAAGAAAACCCACGAGTGTCCAGACTGTGGGAAGGGTTTTACCCAGTCTGGTTCTCTGGCAAGGCATCGTCTGACCCACACTGGACACAAAAGTGAAATGTGTTCAGACTCTTGACAAGCGTTGTCCCAAACGGGTCCACAACATTTTGCTCCTTGATAATTGCTCCTCGACAATTACTCCTTGATAATTGCTCCTTGGGATGCTTGCTCCAGGGCTAAGTGCTCCTTGAACAATTGCTCCTCGCACATTAGCTTCTTGGCTTTTTTGCTCCTCGGACAGTTGCTCCTAATGTTTTTTTCTAGTCCACTGCTATGAAAGGTATCTTTCACTTTGAGGATGGGGGGAAGCATTTCACATTGCTACAGTCTTTAACTTTCAGGAAGGACAGAGAGAGAGAACATAAAGGTAGAAAGCAGGTGATATTATGAGAGAGAGAGAGAGAGAGAGAGAGAGAGAGAGAGAGAGAGAGAGAGAGAGAGAGAGAGAGAGAGAGAGAGAGAGAACACTAAACACTGAAAAACTTTATTTAACAAGGCTGAAGATGTTAGGCAATGCCTATTATTACAATCTGTCCTTGAGAGAGAGAGATGTATAATTATATTTTAATGATAATTTTGAATGATGTAATAAATAGAATAAATGTAACTGCTACAGTCTATCTTTAACTTTCAGGAAGGACGGAGAGAGATACTTTGGACTTCAAAACTTTATTTTTACAAGGATTAAGAATTTAGGTAGAGCCTACTCTTCCATTCTGTCCTTGCTAGGACTACTTTCTATACTTTGACCACCATCACTACTACTACAACTATTAAGTAGAAGTATGATTGCATGTGTGTGGGGGGAGGGGTGGGTGGGTTTTGGGCAAGGAGCAATTATCACATAGGCTAGGAGCAATTGCTCGAGGGGCAAAAATTAAAGGAGCAACTCTTCAAGGAGCAATTATCCAAGGAGCAAATGCTTTAGGAGGAATTACACCTAGGAGCAATTTTTTGGGAGCAAATGTCGAGGAGCAATTATCAAGGAGCAACTGTTGGTACCCCGTCCCAAATCAGTTGAGCTGTGTAGGAAAACATGGTGCGGTTTATTTTGATCTCACAGCTGTCCGCACAGCCCTGCTTGTTTCTGTAGGTCATAGTCATACTCTTTGAAGATCTTCTTCGATCGCTTTGACATCCCCAGTGGGGATACCGGGGGGGGGGGGGGGGTCTTTCGTAAAAATAGTTCCCCCACCTTCTGGAAGTTCTGTGCTTGTAACTTCCTCTAATCTGCCACTCTCTTTGACTTTGACTTTTCCCTTTGCTTTCTATCATCTACTATCTTTCTGACTTATTGGCCCATTCTCCTGCCTTTAAAAAAAAAAATCTTCCGAATAATTTTTCTCTTTTGAGCTCCTCCGAAATTAGAATGTGTCGGCTGTACGCAGCGGGGAGACCAGTGAAAACTGAAAACTGGACACATACGTACCTTACCCATTATGGCCATATGGCCTGGGAACGCAGAAGAAGAAGAAGAAGATCGCTCTGACAGTTTCCTGTCATTGTGAGGGCAGATGTGTCATGCTGCCTTTATGCGCCTAAGAAATAGGCCCAGCGCGTGTCCGTCTTCGGCTGCTGAAAATCTTTGTAAGAATTTATAGAAAAAAAGGCAGGAGAATGGACCAGTAAGGCAGAAAGACAGTAGATAACAGTAACCCAGGGGAAAAGGCAGAGTGAAAGAGAGTGACAGATTAGAGGAAGTTACAAGCACAGAAGTTCCAGAAGGTGGGGAAGCTATCTGTACAAAAGACCCCCCCAGTATCCACACGAGAGGAGGGGGTAGGGGTGGGGGAGGCTCTTTGAAGAAACATATGGAGAAAAAGCATCACTACCACTGTTCTGTTATTACAGTGGAACCTTCCTTATAAGACCTCCCATTATAAGACACCCTCCCATATAAGACCTACTTTTCTGAGACATTGCCCTTCTTTGTTAGTATTAAAATTACCTCCATATTAGACCCCTCCCTTATAAGACCTCATTTTGGATGATTTTTGAAGGTCTTAAGGGAGAGGTTCTACTGTACACATATTGGGGTTGCCAGAATATTCTAATGATCATTGTCTCTTTAGGTCAGGGCTCCCTATTCTGTGCGTCTGTGCGTCAAATGTGCGTGACAGACGCATTAAAACGTCGTACTGGGGGTGAAACGACGCACTATAATTACTACTCGAGGGTTATGAGACGCACTATAAATCTGCTGAGTGTGTGAGCCCTTCTCCAATTTCACCCAGCCGAAAAGCCGGTCTACTGCAGACCCATACCAATTAGGCATGTCAGCCCAAAGTCAATGTCAGCCTTATCTGAATGGCGCTCTCTCTCTCTCTTTCTTTCTCTCTCTCTCTCTCATGATAGTACTTGATCATTCTAGACTGGTTACAAGTTCAATGACCTTTGACACATCCCGGCGAAAGACAGAGAGAGAGATAAATAAAATGTGTGTGTGTGTGTGTGTGTGTGCTATTGAATGTTCAACATAAATTGTCATGCCTTGCTTGAAATTTTATAATTTTGTTGTTTCATCCTCAATGCCTCAAAAGAGGGCAAAGGATTAAAGTTCTTGATTCTTGAATGATGTGTGTGAGTGTGGCTGTGTGTGACTGTGTTGGTAACATTTGTGTGTCGGAAATGCCAGACATGTAATGCTTCATACTGCCTGTGCATACAATACTTTAAATTTTGTTGACAGTACCCACATGTCTTTATGCTTATTTTGTTTTGATTTTTCACCCTCTATAAGTTCACCCTGGGGGTGAAGAGACCCTCTATAGCTGCTTCCTGGGGGTGAAAATACCCTCTATGGTCAAACAAAATGGGGAGCCCTGTAGGTTAGTTTTATTGTTGCCTTGGAGAAATGAAAATGTTATGTACAATTTGGCTATGTGTATTTATGAAGCTCAGAAAAGATTGCATGCTATTACTATGTAACAATTGTGTATATTCCCTCTTTAAATTTGTTAGTACTTTAATTTTTTTAATTTTTTTTAATGTGTGTACCTATGAATTTTGTTTATTTGTATGTAATATCCTCTTCAGTATGGACTTCTGGCCTTAATTTGATTCTTCTTCTTCTTCGATCGCTCAGACAGTTTCCTGTCAGGTGCGTCATGCTGCCATTTTATGCGCTTAACTAACAAATAGTTAGGCCCAGCAAGTCCGACTTCGGCTGGAGGAAATCTTTTTGAAAGTGTTTCTTGAAAAAAAGGCAGGAGAATGGACCGGTTAAGGCAGAAAAGATAGTAGATGACAGTAAGCAAAGGGAAAAGGCAGAGTTAAAGAGAGTGACAAATTAGAGGAAGTTACAAGCACAGAACTTCCAGAAGGTGGGGGAACTATTTATACAAAAGACTCCCCTGTATCCCCATGGGGGATTAATTTTTTTTCTTCTTTTTTTCTGATTAAACATTTTTATTCCTTCTTCATACATTTTCAAATAACATTCATATATATGTATGCTTCAACAACGGGGGGTTAATTTGATTGAAATTGGCATTTGTATTCACAATTTAAACAGACATGCGGAGAAAACGCATCACTAACATGAGGTTTCTTTGCTGTTAGTTTGAAAATTTGTAATAATGTTAAAAGATAAGTAAAGTATCGTCAGTGAAATTAAAAAACCTTGTATCTCGATTTTTAAAAATTTTATAGTTAGATACATAGTCAGCTCTCTAATTTTCCCCGCCACCTTCCACCAAAAGCTTGTATCTCTAACGACTTTCTATCGAACGAAAACTTAGCTTTACGTCCTCCCGGCCGTAGCCATATGGGACATTACTTTTTATTTAGTTGGGGGACTTTCTATCTGGGGTAAACGAGGTTGTGTAAATGGAAGAAAAACCCGTAAGTCCCAAATTCAGATCTAGATAAGGACAAAAACCTCCTATCTTCGTTGTTTTCAAGTATTAAAAAAAAAAGAAGTAATTTTAACAAAATGCTGGACTAAACTTGTAATGACTTGAACAACATATTCATCATAGTTAATCAATTGTGGTAAATGCGGTTAATTTTTTTAAGTTTTTTTCATTTTCTCAAAACTACTGAAATTGAGATACAAGGTTTTTGAATTTCACCGACAGTATGCTTTTCTTTTCTTTATTGAAGAAACATTTATATTACTTTTCTACATTTTTTTTCTCTAACACTTGTTGAATGCAGATTGGATTTTATACGCTGCTTATACTGAAATAAGTATTTGTTGTAATTTTTGAATGGTTTATATTGAATGAAATGGGAAAAATGTGGAGAAAATAACAAACAATTTTTAAAACAATCACTTTGCAAGAAAAACAACAAAAACTAATTTCAGTCAATAGCTTTGTTATACAGTGGAACCTCCCTTATAAGACCTTCAAAAATCATCCAAAATGAGTTCTTATAATGGGAGGGGTCTTATCAGGGAGGGGTCTTATAAGGGAGGGGTCTTATAAGGGAGGCGTCTTATAAGGGAGGGGTCTTATAAGGGAGGTAATTTTAATACTTGACAAAGAAGGGCAATGTCTCAGAGAAGTAGGTCTTATATGGGAGGGAGTCTTATAATGGGAGGTCTTATAAGGGAGGTTCCACTGTACTGTATATCTGAGCTGAAGTCAAGTGTCAGCTTAACCCTTTCGCCGCCAGCCATTTTTCCAGCCAAAAATTCCCATTAAATTTACCTGGGTAGAGAACAAAATCCATCTGCAGTATTGGGGATTCTTCTGTGACATATATAAAATAAGGTCTACCCTTACTTCCCAAAACTAAGACAATAGGGTCTTTGGATAATAGACCCCAATTTGATGCCTTTTAGTGACATGGGTGTTAAGTCACTGTGACATATATAAAATAAGGTCTACCCTTACTTCCCCAAAACTAAGACAATAGGGTCTTTGGATAATAGACCCCAATTTGATGCCTTTTAGTGACATAGGTGTTAAGTCACTGTGACATATTTAACATAAGGTCTATCCTTACTTCCGAAAACTAAGACAATAGGGTCTTTGGATAATAGACCCCAATTTGATGCCTTTTAGTGACATAGGTGTTAAATCACTGTGACATATTTAACATAAGGTCTATCCTTACTTCCGAAAACTAAGACAATAGGGTCTTTGGATAATAGACCCCAATTTGATGCCTTTTAGTGACATAGGTGTTAAATCACTGTGGTGCTAAAATGCGACTTTGGCGGTGAAAGGGTTAAAATGCCTTTTGTTTATGACATAGGAATGTTTCTTTTATTGTCTGATGCAAGAAGTAATATTTCATAGTTTTTAAATAAGAAGTCAAACCTTAATGTTTTTGCTGCCATGTTGATTTTATGTTACAAGCTCCTGAAAGGTGGCAGAGTGGTTAAGACGTTCGCCTGCCAAATGTAATGCGTGACTGCAGCGTGAGTGACCCGGGTTCGAATCCCGGTGTTATGATAAATAAGTACCTGTCATTAAATATCTACCTCTCGCATGCGAACTGTACCCATCTAACCCTAACCCTATCCCTAACCACGGAAAGAACCAAGAAATAGAGCAGGAGGGTGTAAATCTACATATTTGCCGAGAAATCGATGTGCAAATCCATGCACTTAGTTTCGTAGAATTCACAATGGCGGACAAACAAACGATTCTGATTGGCTACGCTAGGACTACTTCCGGCTAGGACTACTTATCTCATAGAGGTAAAAATACACCGCCACACTGGCCTCGCCCTTTCGTTCTAGTTTGACAGGAAAATCGAACTGAACGTTGAGTCCTTCGGATGGGTACTTAAAGCTAGTCTGACCTGTGCGCTTTATGCATGTAAAAATCCCACGGCAGTTGAAAGAGCAGGGAGAAACCCTGCTGCCTGGTATGGCCAAATTGATAGCTTGGTTTTCCAAGTGTGCCCACACACCCTCCTCACCCTGTGCCCCCCCCCCCCCCCCAATTAAAAAAAAAAAGGGGTATGCGCTGCACTTGCGGCGACTCGCTCTCCGGGGGAGAGCAGCCCGAATTTCACAGAGATAAGTCTCTGTGACTAGAATATACCAAATACCAAAAATACCTCAAGGTGTTTGCAGTTCATTTACATCCCTTGAGAGCGGGAGGTTGAAAGAGAGAAATGACCCAATGGGGATTTCTGCTTCTTCTTTTCGATCACTCAGACAGTTTTTGCTGAAAATGCGGATCAACAACCCCCTGTCACAGTCTTGGTTCACTGCGTTCTTTCCATCTTGCCTTTATCTTCTACTATTATTGAATGTATTATTTTTAACCCTTTCACTGCCAGCCATTTTTCAGCCCCAAAAATACCACTATCCCTTTCACCGTCAGCCATGTATTTCAGCCCAAATTTTACCTGGGTAATTAGAACACAAATCCATCTGCAGTATTGGGGATTCTTGAACATCATCAAGATCAAGATCAAGATCAAGATAGGGCCCTTATCCGAAAGACTCGACGTTCAGTTCGATTTCCCTGTCAGACTAGAAAGAAAGGGCGAGGCCGGGATTCGAACCTGGGTCATTCACGCTGTAGTCACGCATTGAAATAAGGTATATCCTTACTTCCCAAAAACTAAGAAAATAGTGTCTTTGGATAACAGGCCCTGGTTTGATGCCTTTTAGTGACATGGGTGTTAAACCATTGTGGTGCAGAAATGCGACATTGGCGGTGAAAGGGTTAATTATGTAAATGGATGAAAATTAACGTTAAATATAGAAAGCGATAGAGGTTGAAGTGCTCAATCTGCAGTAAGAAAGGCAAGACTGAAAAAACCCCACCCGGAAAGAACCGAGAAATGGAGGAGGGGGTGTTCATCTGCATCGTTGCCCAGTTTTCTGTCATATGAGCACAGATGCGTCATGCTGCTACATGTATGCATGCAGACCTGTTCACTCTACTCTTTTCGAGTAGTATTCTAATCAATTTGGACCTACTACTACTCTTCAAAATTGAAAATAAAATGCTCTAATTACTCATTTTCAGTTAACATTGTTTGATGGTTTAATGAATGAAACTACACATTTTTAGCCCAAACTACTCATTTTAGCCATCCAGACTACTCAAGACTTGTGTAGGTGGTAAACAGGTCTGATTATGCTTCTGACTAAGAAATCATTAGGTCCAGCATGTCCGTCTTCCGCTGTAGAAAATATTTGTAAGACTAAGAAATGAATGAAAAAATGGTGTTTTTTACGATTAAACGGTCCTCTCGGTCATAGACACATATATGGGACATTTGTAAATACAAAGATGGTGGGAACAATCTACTGGCTGAATGCCGGGTGGGCGGAGGCAGTGCAACACCAGTAAAAGTCCCGAGTTTTTAACAATATAGAAATGAGGTGTAGCGGTACCAACGCCTCGGTTAAACCTCATCGGCTATGGTATGCCGCCTGGACATTGCTAGCTAGAGTGATTTTAATTTGTAAGACTAAGCGTTTTTAGAAAAAAAAGGCAGGAGAATGGACAAGTAAGGCAGTAAGGTTGGTTGGTTTGGCATCAAACACATTGAAATAATAGAGAAAAAAAAACGGCGCTGAACAGGGTTGTTTTCGTTCGCTTTTTTTTAATGAGAGAAAAAACACAACGTTTCAAGGAATATCCTCGTTGTCAAGTGAAATTAAAGTAAAGATCATAGATTTAAATAGAAAAAAAGAAAACACTGAGCAGATTTCAAAATAAATGCGAGGGCTGGTAAAAAAAATATATAGTGAGCACACCGGGTTACTAACCGGCTGCATTGAAATAATGTATTTTTGGCTAAGATGCAGATCATCAACCCCCCCCCCCCCCCCCCGCCCCCCCCCCCCCACTCCGCCGCCCGCTTCGTTGTCGTCTTATTTCCTCAGTGTCTTGATTCTTTCATTTTTCGGCAGTCTTGTCTTAGTATTCTAGTACAGTGGAACCATCCCTTATAAGACCCCCTCCCTTATAAGACTTCAAAAAATCATCCAAAATGAGGTCTTATAGGGAGGTAATTTTAAATACTTACCTTCATCAAAGGTGCGAAGGGCACCAAGAGCCTCTAGGGGGTTCCTGGGGGCATGCTCCGCGCGAAAACGTTTTAAATCTGAGACGCAAAATAGTGCTATCTGGTCATGAAGTAAAGGACTAATGCCATTATTTGTATTTACAAAGTGGACCTAAAATGTGCACCCATATTAGCTAATACATTCAAAAATCGTCTAGATAATCATCCAAAATTTATAAATATATTTAGAAGAAGCATTGATTAAAATTGCATGATAACGAAAATTCAACCGATTACACCTTGATCAAAGAAACAAAATAAAAAATTGATGATTCGATGGGACTGCCAAAAAGCTTGACATACTTATTTAGTCCCTACGCCCTACTACTACTATCTACTACTACTACTACTACTGAAGAAGGGCAATGTCTCTGAGAAGTAGGTCTTATATGGGAGGGAGTCTTATAAGGGAGGTTCCACTGTATTAGTGAATGCTTATGTTCAGTTGTTTAAACAGATGAAAAGAAAGACGGGGCAAGACTGGAGAGAAAAAAAAGGGAAAAAAAAGGGTGGGGGTGGGTGATAATATGTATTGTGCGTCCAAATTTTTTTTACGTTGTGAAAATGCAGAAAATTCACATTGTGTTGGTGGTTCTTCTTCTTCCTTGTCTTCTTCTTCTTCGCCTTGGCTTAGGCAGCCAACTTCATCACGTTCACGTTGAAGATTCTGCTGCACTTTTGGTTTCTAGGTTGGAATGAAGAGAGTGGATTTAGTTAAAATGACCATAGTTCAATTCAATTTTCAATTTGTTTTCTTGAGTCGAGATTGGTCCATTTTGATTTCTGGATATGAATGAGGAGGGGTGGTGGTGGTGGTGGTGGTGATCAGATTGATTGGCTTATGTCCAGTGGAATACTTTGAAGAGAATAAGAAACTGTGATCCCTCAAAAATAATAATTGATTTGAATTATTGTTCCATGGAATTTGACCTCAAACGAAAACTGATGATTTTAAGAGTTTGCTATTATCATCGTTATTGGAACTTGTTTGAAAACAAAAATAAACTCACCTTCGAACCTTTCATTTTTGGTTTTGATGCGTTTACACACTGAGTGTAATGCTCCTGTTCTGCGTTTGTGTTGGTGTCCCTGTTTTTGTGAGAGTGTCTAGACAGTATTTTTATAGACTTAAAGTGGGTGCTTTCTTTCCGGCCCATGGCGCGCGCGTATTCAGCGTTGAGAATGAGTCATGAGACTTGAGGCATCATGCTTAACTTAGATAGCTCTTCCGGCCAGATGGTCGGCTATATACGTAATTTAATATGACTTTTGGAAGAGCTTCTAAGTTTAGCATGCCAATCAGCTAAGTCCTTCATGGCATATCTCAAGCGTGAATTACCAGGCGCTAGACTAGAAAAAAAAGATAAAGATCTTTTTTTTAATTTCTTGTGTATATATCTTTGTTAAATAAATGAATATTGTACGACCCCCCGCATACCTCCCTCCCCCCGCCTTCCCCACGCTTGTCACTCAGAGCCTTGTTAGCTAATGACAGTGCAGAAGTTTGTAGGTGTTCGTGTGTACGACGTGTTCGAGTAGTTCAAGTTCTCTCTCCTACTTTCTCTCTCTCCCCCACGACCCGCTCTGCTCTCTCGTCGTCGTCTCCTTCTCTCATCTCTCTCTTCTAAATTTATATCAACGTTTGTAGATTTTCAAAAGGATGAGGACAGGCAGGCAGGGGCATGAAAAAGAAGGCGAACAAGAGATCTAGTTAATCACTCAGTTAGGAGGCTGTGCCCGTGTCGGTCGGTTTGGCCCTGGGGACGGCTGCTATCTGGTAAGCCGGATTGGGCTCTATGCTCTCCTGCCGGCCACCATGCTCCGCCAAGACGTCACATTACATACACTATCAGGCCAACGACCTCCCCTGACGACCCTCCCCCCTCTGGGGCACAGCGACATCACATTGTGCCCAAAGATACTTTTGCTGAGTTATTTTATCTTTCGTATTGCACAACCTTTTAAGTCACTGGAATGTCTAGCTGAGTGACGGGCTGATGGACTGAAAGATAAATAACTTATAAGATCTAAGGCGTTTTGTCATTATTTTGTGTATGTTCAAATTAGACCTGGATACGTCTTGGTAATAGGTACTTTAGGTGTTATGCGTAATTCGGCACCCGCGTGTATATTATTCCTCTTTGCCTCATAGCGCATGCTCCTAAGGCCATGACATGAGGCACTTTGAGTACTTAGTAGTTATATACGATTTTTCGCGGCAGAATATATAGAATTGAAGCATACTTGCCGCTAGCTCAATTTCTTGGTTTCTTTAAATCTCGTTTAGCAGTTGTGGGCGCGCTTATCGGCGTATTTACGGTTAGATCGGTGACTTTTTTCAGCGCATAGGAGTATAATTTTTCGTAACACCGGAGACCTTGACCTTAGTCTAATCCGCAGACTGCTGTCAGTGAAACTTTGGCTAGCTAAGAGGCAGATCAACACACCTAGCGATTGTTTCCTTAAATATGAACGGAACGCGTTGAAGAGCAAGAAAGTGTGTATGATCCACACATTGTCTGAGTGGATGCTAAGATTAAGGGTTCGGTGGGGGCCGGCTTTCATAGAATCCTGGTAAATATATTATTATGAGGAGCGTGAACTTTGCGTCGGCGCTGCTGTCTCTCTTTCACTCGGAAGACTCGCAGTGTCTCCAGCTAGTACGAAGTATCTAAACTTAAAACTGAGGGGGGCAGAGGCTCGTTGGTATTCAGCAACGCCCTATTCACTACAGCGGCAAAAACGACACACACACGGGACACATCACAATAACACAATCCACCCACTTGTTATGGATGGGTTTGATGTAGAGAATAAAAGGTCAATAATGGAGATGCTTAATTGGGTTGGTCCATGCCATGGGAAATAAAATTCTTGATCTTACCTTTGACTGCCGCACAAGACCAGCACTGACTACCCAGATGCACGGCACATGGCCGCAGCAATGTCATCCGCACAACAAGTGTAACACATCGTGCTCGGCGAAACCACTGCTTGCTACACCTACACCCACACAATACTAATAACGTTAATATACTAATAAAGATAGCCGGCTTTATTTAAATGGCAGCTATTCCTAAATTAAAAGGTTGAGCCAGGGGTTAGGGGTGAGAAGGGTGGGGTAGGGGCACACTTGGAAACTGTTGAGTCTTATCAATTTGGCCATACCAGGCAGCGGGATTTCTCCCTGCTCTTATCGACTTTTAACTGCCGTGGGATTTTTATATGCGTAAAACGCACAGTGGGAGGGTGATGGAGTTAAAGTCAGGACACGATGGCCGTAGCCTTTTTAGGGCCCTTATCCGAAGGACTCGGACGTTCAGTTCGATTTCCCTGTCAGACTAGAAAGAAAGGGCGAGGCCAGGATTCGAGACTCTGCCAGGGTCATTCAGCGGTGCTGTAGTCAGCGCATTGAATTTGGTAGGGCAAATGGTCCTTAACCACTATGTCACCTGCTCTTCCTTAAAAAGGTGAGCTTTCTTTGTTTGTTGTTTTCGTTCCCCAGCTTAAACGCTCTGGGGGCACACCCAGTGCCATGTGAACATTTCGCATGGCCTTGGGTGGGAAGATTACGTGTAAAGCGGCTTGCTTTTTTATAATAGGCCCCACCACATGGGCGGCCATACTGCCGACTTCAGGGGACTCTGTTCATTCTTTGTGTACTGTGTGATTTCATACTTGTGACCACGATGGCGTACCCCTGGGAGCGTGAGAGGCTGTCGAGAGTTTCACAATGGAGATTGACGTAGTCAGAGACCCCGTCTTCAGTGGCTAACACTCGACCAGCAGACTTCTGGTCCAGTTGTTTTCCCTCCTGTGGGGATACCAGGGGCTTTTTATACAGACAGAGGTTGTCCCAGCCGTTCAACCTGCCTACCCTAGACATTTTTCCGTATTTTGTACACGATTTTGAGTCCAGTACTGCAGTACG
>JAGGCT020004248.1:2546320-2632703 GCA_017654935.2 Phymorhynchus buccinoides | reverse complement strand
TTTTGTTTTCAATATGCGCCTTCGGAGACGATCGCGGCATGTTTTTTTTCTTCAGAGTTGAACTACTCTAGGCCATACTTTTCACTGTTGAAGTTTGTTTTGATTACAGTGATGTGATTTGGGTTTTAATGATTCGATTTAGAATTGATCGCGGGAGATACGATGGTGAGAATTTGAACTTGTCCGCGAGAAATCGGGTAGCGAATGATCGGCAATGAATGCGACTACGGACTAGAGTTTTGTGGTCCGCTCGATGTCGACTCCGAGTCTGGCGAGGGTTGTTCGTCCGCGGATTGGACTCGAAGTATCTATGCCTGAGAACGGCAAAGTGGTTGGTGCAGGGGGCATGGAAGGAAGTGGTCCAGAGTTAGGCTGATGGCGACTGCGTCAGTGAAACCACATCCCTGGAGCGAAAAAGAAAGGTTTTTTTTTGTTAAAAGTTTATGTGTTTAGACCGTGATTTTCCTGGCGAATTCATATGCTGTTTCTGCCGTCGGGGAAGATACAGGATCCTGTGGGTGTGCCTGAAGCCTGAATTCGGGCAATTTGTGAGGCTGCTTCAGTGCATCTGATTGCCTGAAGAAAGGGCCTTGACTTGATAACATTCTATTATTTTTTAGGTATATACTTTATTTCACAGAGGCGTCTCTGTGAAATTCGGGTTGCTCCACCTGGAGAGCGCGTCGCAGCCAGAGCGCGCCACCCAATGTTTTTTTTTTTTTTTTGCATGCGATTTTTGTCACTGATGAGGGTGGTGGTAATTTTTTACCAAATGACAAATTTTTTCGTTGCCGACTGGTTTTACCTGTATCTAAAGTTGCATGTTCACACTGGAACCCTTCGGTTTCATCTCTCATCCAGACTCCACGTTCAAACCGTTAAGGCCTAGTGCTAATGAATGGAAAAAAATCCCCTGTACCCGGTTCGCACTCGGTTTACTTGACACGATCCGAACGCGATACCACTGTGCCCTCTACTCTTTGTATATGTGGTTTCGCATAACGTTCATGCAACGTTTTGCTGACTACATGCAACCCATGGAGATTTCACTTAGAGTTCAAACCCTTTGCTGACCTGTACATTTCTGCAGTCACCCACACTGTTTATGGTAAAATTTTTACAATGGCATGACATTATGATCTGTTATCTATGTTTTAATTTTGGGAGATAAGGAAGGCCTTTTTTGATAACATTCATAGGGGGAATTTCCTTTGTCCTTTGCAGATGCCATTTTTCTTTACCAAGGTAAGTATGACAGAAAATTTGGCTTGAAAAATGGCTGGCAGTGAAAGGGTTAAACCAAGATTATAACCCTTTCCACGCCAGGGTCCTTAATTTCAGTTCGGGTTCAGGTCAAAAAATTTCCATAGCATTGCATCCTGGATAGAGGAACAAAATCCATCTGCGTATTGGGGATTCTTTCCTGTGACAGGATATAAAATGGTTCTGTTCTTACTTTCCCAGAAGCTAAGAAAATAGGGTCTTTGGATAATTTGATGCCTTTTTGTTGACATAGGTGTTAAATTCACTGTGTGGTGCTAAAATGCGACTTTGGGGGTGAAAGGGTTAAATACCAATGTCTTTAATTAATTGCCTCCCCTCATGAATTCTAATTTTCTGTGTCATTATGGTTGTTAATTTGGGGAGAGTAGGGAAGGCTTATTTGTACAATGTCATGGGGGATTCCTGTCGTGGCAGATGCCCGTTTTCTTTTACCACGGTAGCATGACGAAAATCTTTGCCTGAAAATGGCTGGCAGGAAAGGTTTAAACCAAGATTATTAACATGCATGATATTAGGGTAGGAATGCAATACTGATTTGTTGATCTAGCACACAGAAATAATAATAATAATGAATAATTTTTATATGGCGCAATATCCTGATAAACATGGCTCAAAGCGCCTTACAATAACAAATGACAATCAATAGTGTCATACATAAACATTGCGATATATATATATATACATGGCATGCAATCAACAATAAAGAATACATCATAAATCAAAAATACTTGTACCACAGGGAAACACAAGTTAATTGGACACACACATACTCTCCATCCCCTCTACCACTCCGCCACCCCACCCTCTACACCCTGCAAGTTACGTTACAACAAAACCTGGAAAAATCTCTGTGCACTAAACTGATAAAAAACTATTTACCGTCACAGTCCCTTGTGTGTTGTGTGATTTCAGACGCTGTGACCCAATGGCGTCCCCTGATGAAGTAGAGATGCCAGAGGTCAACTTGAACACAGAGTTGGGTGATTCTGATCATTCAGCACTTCAGTGGACTACAGAGCACCAGAGTTCAGGTCAGTGTCTGGTTTGACTGGACATCCTCAACAGACATCATGTTGTGATGGGGAACAGTGTGCGTGCACTGTAGGACATGTTTGTTGTTTTCTTGCCCTGGCTTAAAGACTCCAGGGATCATCCCAACAGCCGAAGCCCTTGAACACTATGGTACAAAATGCATCAGCTAGGGATGAGAACATTATGTGTAATTGACCTGTTTTTGATTACACCGCCACGTGGGCAGCCACACTCCGACTTCGGAGGATAGTGTAGGACATCTATTAAAATTTAAAAAAACCAAAAACACAGGAGGGATAAATTCACTAAGTAGTAATGTGTACAAAGTCATTAATCTCACTTGTCATTGACATATTTTAACATGTTTAACCCTGTGATCCCCGCAGTCTCCAGGACCTCCCGTCCAAAATGGATTATCAGAATCCCGTAACCCCCGATAGCCGCCGCTGAATGCCAGGTCTAGTAGGTTCACTTTCACTTTCTCCCTACCCACAATGCAATATACTAAGTTAGTTCTTCCTGTTCCCTGACACTCCCGGGTCCGTTTTTGGTTTTTACAGCAAGGGAAAGCACCCAATAGTCTTTTTGAACAGATTTTTCAAAGGGGACGCCAAAGTTTTGTTTTTTTTTGCCATGTGACGTGAGCAGTATTGACCTGGTTGGATGTTTGGAGTGCCATTACGGATTTTTTCTTCTAATTCATGGTTTGTTGTGTGACATTGTGTTAGCTTTCGAATGAAAATATCATCATTGCTATTCAATATGCATCTTTCAGAAATGAAATGTGAATTAGTTAGACTTTATTCTGGGTGATTTTTTTTTTTTTTTTAAAATAAAAGATTTGGTGTGACGTTCGGAGTTACTCCCCTTCTCTTATGCAATAGGATCGATTATCGGTTCGATTGATCAGAGTGAGAGGGTTAAAGTAAGTTTAACTTTTAAAAAAAAAAAAAAAAAAAAAAAAACTGGAAGTAGAGTGAAAATTTGTCTTGCATTTTATCTTTTTTTTGTACCAGATGAATGAAACGCTACGCTGTGGTTAGTAATGTTGGAAAAGAAGTTTAGCTCTTTCAATGTTAACTTTATCATGAAAGAAGGTTTTATGTATCGACGGTGAAATTTAAAAACCTTGTATCTCAATTTTTGGGGGTTTTGAGTTAGATACATAGTCAGCTCTCTAATTTTTCCAGCCACCTTCCAGCAAAAGCTCGTATCTCTAACAACTTTCTATCTGGCGTAAATGAGGTTATGTAAATTGAAGAAAAACTTGTAAGTCCCAAATTCAGATCTAGTTAAGGACAAAAACCTCATATCTTCATTCTTTTCAAGTATTAAAAAAAGAAAATAAGTAATTTTAGCAAAATGCAGGGACTAAACTCGCAATGTCTTGAACAACATATTCATCATAGTTAAATCAATTGTGGTAAACATGGTTAATTTTAAAACAGTTTTTTTTATTTTTCTCAAAACTACCAAAATTGAGATACGAGGTTTTTTGAATTTCACTGATGATATATTTTTATTGTTTAAAAATCTCTGGAAACAAACCTTTTTTGTTTTTATTGGTATTGCAGTGCCTCCAGGATTGTCCCACCATCTTTATGTCTACTAGCGCAACGCCGAGTACCGGTAACGCCTAGTAACGAACAGTAACGCCAAGTAACTGGTAACGCTGAGTGCAGCAAATGTGTCTGTTCCAGGCTGGAGGACGTTAATCAGATTTTCATTCATGTTGTTAAACGTTGTTGTTGTTGTAGTACCCTGGCTAAAAGACTCCAGGGATCATCCCAACAGCTGAAGCACTATGGTACAAATTGTATTAGCTTACGGATGAGAACATTACGTGTGTGACCGTTTTTGACTACCTCGCCACGTGCGCAGCCACACCGACTTCGGGGGAAATTATCCTTCATGAAAGAAGATGCTTAAAATGTGTTTTGATGTCCAGAGTAAACAGTTGATCATTGTGTGTTGCAGGTTTTCCCAGGGACAGGACTGAACATAACGTGAGTACTATCATCATCTCCTGTGTTTTTACTGTCACTGTTATCATGTGCTTTTTGTACGTTGAAGCCAAGTCAAATTGTTTGTTGGCTGTAATCCTAATAGCAGTCAAGGGGAAATCCTGATAGTGGGTACAGTTTAGTCTTTGGTCAATGACTATGACCATCAAACTAGGAGGCATGGGCACTGAATCTTTGTGCTGCAGCCAATGGGATTAGTTGGCTTTGGGGGAACTTCACCAGTGACAGCTGTCCTTAAGTCCATTTGGTCAAGAGAGTGGAGATGTCCCCATGAGCAAGGTTTTTTCAACAACGAAAGAATCATCCCACCTCTCAGAATAACAGTTGCCTCCTCTGCTGTATGGGAGTCATGGTTGGACATGACTGATTGGATCTCTCACACAAACACACACACACATACACATACACACAACACACACACACACACACACACACACACCATGATTTTTTAACTATGTGTGTTTCCTACCCTTATCTGACTTCCAAGTGTATGACAAAACTGAACTATGTTGCATAAAAAAATTATATACTATTCAAAAATATTAAGGACCACTTTAATAATTGCAGACACCGTTTTGAGTGCTTTACCACTTTAGTGATGCAAGAAGTAACTGCTTCAGCATAAGGAACTAGCCCACTAATTTACCTGAAACTTTTTCAGTGGTTGAGTATAATGACAATAATGTTTTTCATTGCATTTCTAATCTCTGTGACGTCATCATTGGCCTCTGAGAGGCCAAAGGGCAAATTGCGCGTTTTGAGCTAAGTCTTTGTGTATATTTCTTGGTAAAGGTAAAGATGTGCGTGCCCCCCCCCCCCCCCCACCCCCCACATTTCTCGGTTAATTCTATTTTTTTTCCGTTTTTACCTTTCTTACCATACATAAAGCTGTATTTTAGGAACATTTTTAGCTAATAACCTTTTGGGAATGCTAACCCTAGCCCTAAACCTAACCCTACCCCCCACTATGTACTGACAGTACACCGCGATTTGTCACAGTTGTGGTTCGTTGCATTTTTCCGTCTTATAGGGTGGGGGGGGTAGGGTTAGGCTTAGGGCTAGGGTTAGGGATAGGGTTAGTATTCCAAAAGGTTTATTAGCTAAAAATGTTCCTAAAATACAGCTTTATGTATGGTAAGAAAGGCAATAACGGAAAAATACAATTAACCGAGAAATGTAGGGGAGGACATCTTGACCTTTGCCGATTTCTTTTATGCGCAGATGACAAGGGTGAGAAGACTAATTCAGTTGTAGTTTTATTCATTGGTCATGTGTGAACGCTGCTATGCTTTAAATGTTATCGCCACAGTGCGCAAATGGATCCCATGGGATCATTTAAGGTACCGTCTTAAACGGTCTCCCATCGGCAGATTTGTAATGTGCAGACTATTTTTACATTGCATAACAGTTCGGACTTTTGAGCTATAATATTGCAGCACCAGACAGTATACAAATGTCACTTAAAGCACTCAAAACTGTGTCTGAAAGTTTTGAAGCAAGTGGTCCTTAACTTTTTTTTAATAGTATACTTCTGTCTTCTTCGATCGCTCAGACAGTTTCCTGTCAGTTATGAGCGCATTATGCCTATTATGCGCCTAACTAAGAAATAGTTAGGCCCAGCAAGTCCGACTTCGATGCTGGAGGAACATGGTTTTTTAAAGTGTTTCGTGAAAAAAGGCAGACGAATGGACCGGTGAAAGGCAGAAAGATAGTAGATGACAGGAAGCAAAGGGAAAAGGCAGAGTCAAAGAGAGTGACAGATTTTAGAGGAAGTTACAAGCACAGAACTTCCAGAAGGTGGGGGAACTATTTATACAAAAGACCCCTATACTATGACAGAGCTAAGTGTCAAGCATCAAATTTTGTTTGTGTGTCTTATGAAATCTACGAAGATGACTGAAGGAAATTTTTGCTTTGTATTGTGCATTTCTGTTTTCACAGAAGCTGGAATCAGCATGGTCCTTGGAGGCCTCAGCTGTCTACAGCACAGTACAGCCCATGTCTGACAACACTTCACTGCTGTCTCTGGACTCAAAGCACCTGTGCTACCTTTGTCCTGCCGCCTTTGTGCTGGTCAGCAGCTTGGAACTCCACCTGGCGTCAGTTCATGGAGAGAAGCTGCACATGGTGTTACCTGGGTCCTCCCCACCTTACAGACATGATGCTGGGAACTATGGCAACACAGGCCGTGTAGATACGGAGGTAGACAGCCATGGTAACAGACAAGCAACAAAGAAGAAATTTGATGATGGTAGCGCTTGTGATAAAGATGGACAGAAAAGGAGACAGCATGTGTGTGATACGTGCAGCAAGTGCTTTGCTACTGCTGATGACCTGACACAGCACAAGAGGGTCCACATGGGGGAGAGGCCTCACAAGTGTCCACACTGTAACAGTGCTTTTAATGTGTCAGGTCATTTACAGGGCCACATCAAGTCAGTTCATGAGGGTGTCAGACCCTATGTCTGTAATGTCTGTGCTAAGTTTTTCCCTTCACTTGGTAGCCTTAATTCACACTTATTGGTTCATAGTGGCATCAAGTCCTTTGTGTGTGATATATGCGGTAAGAACTTTTCCCGTGCCTGCAATTTGAAGGCACACAAGCTGCTACATATTGGCTGTAAACCTTTTGTGTGTGAGGTGTGTGGCAAGAGTTTCACTCAAGCTGGCGAACTCACAAGACACAAGAGAGTCCACACTGGGGAGAGGCCTTACGCGTGTCCACACTGTGACAGTTATTTTAAGACCTCAGGACATTTACAGGGCCACATCAAGTCAGTTCATGAAGATGACAGACGCTATGTCTGTGATGTCTGTGGGGCAGCTTTCACCAGGTCTTCTGAATTAACAAGGCACAGGAAAATCCACATAGGTGACAAACCCCATGTGTGTTCAGACTGTGGGAAAGGCTTTGTCAGGTCCAGTTCATCTTAAGCAGCACATCGTCTGATCCACACTGGACAGAAACCTTACAGCTGTCCTCGCTGTCCTGCTGCTTTCAGACACTCGCAGCAGCTGAAGGCACACATACTGAGTGAACACCAGTAACACTGTACACTGAACAGTATTGAGTGATACAGTCGAACCTCCCCTATAAGACCTCCCATTATAAGACTCCCTCCCACATAAGAACTACTTCTCTGAGACATTGCCCTTCTTTGTAAGTATTAAAATTACCTCCCTTATAAGACCCATCTCATTTGGGATAATTTTTGAAGGTCTTATAAGGGAGGTTCCACTGTAGCACTATTCACTATTATTATTATTATGATTATTTTTAGTGGCAGTAAAACACATTGTGGTTCCAAAAAAACTGCTTCACATTTCATTTCCCAAATATTTATTGTCTTCAAACGTACATGAACTTGATGAAGAAAAGC
This sequence comes from Phymorhynchus buccinoides, assembly GCA_017654935.2. NCBI lineage: Eukaryota > Metazoa > Mollusca > Gastropoda > Neogastropoda > Raphitomidae > Phymorhynchus > Phymorhynchus buccinoides. The sequence goes on along the minus strand of JAGGCT020004248.1, from coordinate 2,624,983 downwards.
ATTTTTCGGCACGCACTCAACAAAAGTAAAAGATCAAAACTGACTTGAAAATAGCATAAATTAAAACATAAGACACAGAGCGGGAGCAGAACAAATTTACATAAAAGCACATGTAATTCACTTTGAACAATAAAGTTATTAAGAATACATACGCACGCATGCACACACACACACGCACACACACACACACATTGACAGATCATGAAATATATTCTTTGAGCTAAAAGTAGTAGCACTAGCAGACACGATTTCTTCATAAAAGGAACTATTAATAATGCTAACATCACACGATAGTACAAGATACTAATGGTGAAATCACAGCTAACAATTGTGTCTCAAACCACAAGATACTAATGGTGAAATCACAGCTAACAATTGTATCTCAAACCACAAGATACTAATGGTGAAATCACAGCTAACAATTGCATCTCAAACCACAAGATACTAATGGTGAAATCACAGCTAACAATTGTATCTCAAAGTCAAACCATATATCTTAACCATGGGTTAACCCTTTCGCCGCCAGTCATTTTTCGGCCAAAAAATACCATTAAGCTTACCTATGTAGAGAAGACAAATTCCTCTGCAATATTGGGAATTCCTCTGTGACGTGTATAACATAAGGCCTACCCTTACCTCCCAAAATTAAGAAAATAGGGTCTTCAGATAACAGGCCCTGATTTGATGCCTTTTAGTGACATGGGTGTTAAGCCATTGTGGTGCATAAATGCGACATTGGCGGTGAAAAGGTTAACCGTTTCATCGCCACTGTCGCCTCTTGGCACCACAATTATTTGACACCCATGTCACTGAAAGGCATCAAATGAGGGTCTGGTATCCAGTGACCTTATGTTCTTAATTTTGGGAGGTGTAAGGATAGGCCGTATTGTATGCACGTCACAGAGGAATCCCCAATATAGCAGACCAAATATTTTCTCTACCCGGGTAAGTTTAATGGTACATTTTGGCTGAAGAATGGCTAGCGTTTAAAGAGTTAAACAAAATAAAAATCATGGGAAAGGAAATCATAAAAATCAAGTTGAGGGAAAGATCACAGAGAAACAAAGCGAAAATCGAAGGAAAGATCATTCCTTTGCCTTGTTAGTCAATGTTTGTCAATGAGAGTGAAACAACCATTTTGTGTGAGAGAGAGAGAGTGAGGGCGCAGGTGAATGTGTGTTGATTTTTAGCATTATTATTGTACTTTAATGAACAAACCTTCCCCCCGTGGGGATACCGGGGGGTCTTTTGTATAATAATTCCCCCATCTTCTGGAAGTTCTGTGCTTGTGACTTCCTCTAATCTGTCACTCTCTTTGACTCTGCCTTTTCCCTTTGTTTTCTATCATCTACTCTCTTTCTGACTTATTGGCCCATGCTCCTGCCTTTAAAAAAAAAAAATATTACAAATTTGTTTTTCTCTCCATTGAGCTCCTCCGAAATCGGAATGTGTCGGCTGTGCGCAGCGGGGAGACCAGTGAAAACTGAAAACCGGACACATGCGTACCTTACCCATTATGGCCATATGGCCTGGGAACGCAGAAGAAGAAGAACAAACCTTGTTTTCATGTGCTGCTATTATATATTTTGCTTGTGATATTATTCATTTTAGTTTGTTTTATGCGTATTATCGTGTTATTACTCTAGTCTTACACAGATTATTGGTTTAAGCTGTGTGTGTGTGATGGGGGAGATGTATGAGGGCAGATTATTTTATGTTATGTGTGTGTGTAGGGGGGAGGGACAGGGTGGTGTGTCACTGTGTGTGTGTGTGTGTGTGTGTGTGTGTGTGTGTGTGTGTGTGTGTGTGTGTGTGTGTGTGTGTGTATGTGCTTCCATTATGTTTTCGTTTTTCATTTTAATCCAACTCATCTATTCTATTTATTTATGTAAAGAAAATTGTGCGGAATCTTTGGTTTGATATCAAGGATGAAAGTTCCCCCATGGGGATACCGGGGGGTCTTTTGCATAAATAGTTCCCCCACCTTCTGGAAGTTCTGTGTTTGTAACTTCTTCTAATCTGTCACTCTCTTTGACTCTGCCTTTTCCCTTTGCTTACTGTCATCTACTATCTTTCTGCCTTACCGGTCCATTCTCCTGCCTTTTTTCACGAAACACTTTCAAAAACATTTCCTCCTCCAGCCGAAGTCGGACTTGCTGGGCCTAACTATTTCTTAGTTAGGCGCATAACGGCAGCATGACGCATCTGCGCTCATAATTGACAGGCAAACTGTCTGAGCGATCAAAAACAAAAAAGAAGACAAAAAAGTGGAAGTTACTAGCAAAAAACTTTCAGAATGTGGGGGAACTATTTGTACAAAAGCCCCTCCCCCCTCCGGTATCCCCACGGGGCGATTTGGAGAGGTTGAGGAGCCTGTGGACAAGGACCTGCCGGTTCCACCAGTCCTTTGTACCATCGGCCTTCAGACTGTTGTTCAACCTAAGTGCTGGCTGAGCCTCACCTTGTCTGCAGAGACTGCTTCCGAGGGACAAAAGATCAGGGAATGGAGGGGAAAAAGGGGGGGGGGGGGGGGGGAGGGGGGCAGACAGGGAATGGAGGGGAAAAGGGGGGGGGGGGAGGGGGGGGAGGGGGGCAGACAGGGAATGGAGGGGAAAAGGGGGGGGGGGGAAGGGGGCAGACAGGGAATGGAGGGAAAAGGGGGGGGGGGGGGGGAGGGCAGGGCAGACATGGAATGGAGGAGAAAAAGGGGGGGGGGGGGGGGGGCAGACAGGATTTGGAGAGTGGGTGAACAGGGGAGATGGGTGAGAAGGGAGGGTGAGGGGGGGGGGCAGACAGGGAATGGAGGAGAGAAGGTGGGGGGACAGACAGGATTTGGAGGGTGGGTGATCAGGGGAGAAGGGAGGGTGAGGGGGGGGGGGGGGCAGACAGGGAATGGAGGAGAAAAGGTGGGGGGACAGACAGGATTTGGAGGGTGGGTGAACAGGGGAGATGGGAGGGTGAGAGGGTAGGGGACAAGTCAGTGGGGGAAGTAACTTGGGGGGGGGGGGGGAGGGGGCAGTTCATATTTCTCTGTGAGCCTTCGCTTCGACGTTTTATTGAGTGAAGTCATTCATTCATCCCTATTCATTTTTAACAAGCGTTATTGAGTTTATAATATGATTTACTCTTTACTGCCTACTTGTTATTTCAAAGCGGTGTGCGTGTTCATCTTATTTTCCTTAATGAATGTGTAGAGATGTGTGTGTGTGTTCATCTTATTTTCCTTAGTATATAAGTATACCCTATTATTATTAATAAATGTGTAGAGATGTATGCGTGTGTGTGTGTTTCTGAGTTATCTTGTGCAACAATCCAACTTTATGTCATTATTTTTTACTATTATGATTATAGTATTATTATAGTATTATTGATATTATTAGTGGTGGATTTTTTTTTTTAAATGATGGAGGGTCGATTCAAAAGTTGATTCAAAAGTTGATTTAAAAAAAAAAGTGTTATCATGGAAATAATATTGTGTGTCATTTCAGTATAGAAAGTTATAATTGAAATGCGTGTGTTTCAGTATAGAAAGTAAAATGTTGTAATTGAAAAAAAAGAAAAGAAAAGTGCCATAGTACACAAAGAAGAAAGAAAAGAAAAAAGAAGAGAAAACAACTGAAAAAAAGAAGACGGAAGTGGTGGAGGGATAAAAAAAAAGAAGCAATACATGTTTATCTTTTCTATCACGTGCGACATAGCCTATTTGAATGTGGGTTGCGTGGTGAGTGAGCAAGATAGCGGAGGGCAGATGAATGATTGGGAGTGGTGTGAGAGTTATATGTCAACATATATTGTTTAAATGTGAATTTCTGTTTCATGTTTTTAATTAATAATTCTGATTTTTAATTTTTTTGTATTGTATCTTATTTTACACAGTGGAAGACAGTTTTTCATGTACGTTTGTACAATGGACAATAAAGAAACTTATGAGTTATATGTTTATGTTTATGCTTGATGTGTATGCCAGACTGACAACATCTTTATCTTTTTAAAGACAATAAAGCATTGATTGATTGATTAATTAACAAATTGTATGACCTTGACATTGTCCGGTACCTTCAGTTTTGAATTACCGTAAGCCAATATAACTACATACCATTACTGAAGATTGTGAGTTTAACAATGTCAAAGATATTGCCACAGCAGTTCCCAAAATACAGACCAGACAAGGTCTATGTCCATGACCTTGAACGGTACCCAATATTTGGTCCAAGGATGGTAAAGATTTAGTTACAAAAAGATATTTTGTTGTCAAGGTCAGGAGGGTCATACATTTTTTTTTTGCTGTCCCATCTTCTAGGCCGTGCATTGGCATTGTCCCCACGCTGCTCATTCCGAGTCACAACTCACAGCCACACCATGGCATGTCAGGTTGCAGAATCCAAAACCAGCAGTCCCAGGGGAGCTAATGTATGTTAGGCCGTCATGAGGCAACCAACCGAGGAGACACTACACGGCTACTGAGTCAATTTGGTGGAGTTCAGTGGAGCTTGTTCTGGGCTAACATATGCAGGACATCGCCTACTAAGCCCCTTACTGACGGCAATAATTTCTTAGTCACGGAGCCAGCGTGAGTCAGGTCCTCCTCCATGACCGTCCACTGACAGCCCCCCCACCCCCGAACATACTGATCCCCATGACTTTGACCAGAATGCACCAAGGACATAATATACTGGGTTGGAATTCAAAACTGAGGTCACCATGAGAGTCAAATCTCAGTATTGCCAACGCCCAAGTGTCCAAAACTGTCCATAATTGCAAGGTGGTCAGTATACTGGAGACTCTTTTAGCAATAAGTTTCAAATTAGCTTTGTATCGTCAGAGGCCCATGGGTCAATAACCCATACTGACCCCTCATTGAGTGCAGCCAGGAGTCATTTGACCTGTGAAGTCAACACTAAAATATAAGTTGAGTACTATATACAATGACACATTACTGACCTATTCTTTTGGAAATTAACAGACACACACACACACACATGCGTGCACACACAACCCACAGAACCAAAACACACACAGCACAAATGTATGCACACATGCATGCTCACACACACACACACACACATACACACACACACAAAGCACAGCACGAACCTCTTATTCAATCTTCCCTCACGTGCACACAAGATAGAGAACTGATCAAATATTTAGGGTGCAGCAGGAAAAAGATGGGTTTTAAGAGAGACTTTGAATGAGGAGACTGAGTTGGAGTGTCGGAGAGGAGAAGGCAGAGAATTCCAAAGAGATGGTGCTTGACAGGAAAAAGAACGTTGGCCAGCAGATTTGAGACGGATGGAGGGAGGGGAGAGGAGACGAGAATCAGAAGACGAACGTAGTTGGCGAGCTGGGACATAGAGATGAAGGAGATCAGAGAGATATAAGGGAGCTTGATCATTCAGTGACTTGAAGGCAAGGAGGAGAATTTTGAAGTCAATACGTGATTGAACTGGGAGCCAATGTAGAGAACGAAGAACCGGAGTAATATGATCGTACCTAGGGGAGCGAGAAATGAGACGAGCAGCATTATTCTGGGGATCATCCCAACCGCCGAAGCACTAGAACACTATGGTGCAAATGCACCAGCTAGGGATGAGAACATTACGTGTGTGACCCGTTTTTTTTATTACCCCGCCACGTGGGCAGCCACACTCCGACTTCAGAGGACATCAGGGGTCATATGACCCAGGAACAATCCGAAGCTCTGAGTTCTGAAACACACTGAAGAAAAATGTCCTGATTACCAGATGTAACTCCTTTCATTTTTGGGGGCATGCAAAACCAATGAAACAACATTTTTTTTTTTTTTTTTTTTTTTTTTTTTTTTTGTTTTTTTTTAACCTTCTGGAAGGCTGTGTGTATTTCACACGAGGCAGTTACGTATACACCAGCCCCCTTTCTAGCCCCTTCCTCACCCCATGCACCCAACCCAATTTTGTCTTTTCCCCTCTTCAGCCCTTCAACATATACCTACCCCTTTTTGAGCTGATCATCTGAGCGGCCAGTCCTTTTGATGAGCCTGTCTACAAGCATGATAATCTTCAGAGAATTCTCTGAGAGTGTTGTCAAAAAGCACAAAGAGCTAAATTTGAGCGACCTTTCTTCTATACAATTTGCACGAACACAAAGAATACAATGTGCACAACTACCTCACAGAGAGAGAGAGACACATAGAGAACAAAACCTTTTTTTAAATCGAGGTTTATAAAAACAAGCACTGTACCAGATATATTATAATATACTATTAGCATAATGACATTAACTAGCAAATATCGCTCCTGCGAGACTCAGATACTCAAATTCATCGACGAAGTCTCAGCAGCCATGGAAAATTGGATAGCGACTAACGTCATCATGGATTTCAATAAAGCCTCCGACCAAGTGAACCATATAGCCTACTGACTCACAAACTTGACCACTACGGAATCCAAGGAAACACCAACAGCTGGATAGCGAATTTCCTTAGTGGTCGCAAGCAAGCCGTTGTGGTCGATGGAGCCCAGTCCTGCCACGTGTGAGTGAAATCCGGTGTGCCCCAAAGGACTGTGCTGGGACCTTTCAGTCTTTCTCACCTATATTAACGACTTACCATCCAAGATCTCATCCCCATCTCGATTATTTGCTGATGATGCAGCTGTATACCGATTCATCACCTGCAGCGACGACCCGGCCAAACTCCAAGAGGACCTCAGGAAGCTGGAAGACTGGGAAAGAGAATGGGACATGGCGTTCCACCCCGCCAAATGCAGTCAGCTGCCTTTGACGAGAAACAGAAACCTAGCTGAAGGTGTGCTCCACTGCTACCAAGGAGCTTTCATACAAGGCCATGGTTAGACCTATTATGGAATATGCGAGCTCAGTTTAGGACCCACTGACAGGCTGATCACTGATCTTGAAAAAGTGCAGCGAAGGGTGGCAAGATATGTCCTGAATAGACACAGGAATACATATAGCGTCAACGCAATGCTCCAACATCTGCAGTGGTCTACCCTGGCCTAATGCCGACGTGCAACCAGGCTTGGCACGTTCTACAAAATTACAAATGGACTAGCCTGCGTTAGGTGCAGCTCCCTCCAACCTCTACCCCCCAGCAGCAGAAGACACAACCACAACCTACAATTCCAAAGAATCCCCTCAAGAGCTGACTACAAAAACAATTCCTTCTTCCCCAAAACCATCCGAGACTGGAACTTCCTGACCCCAGAATTAAATCATCCAGTCAAGTACGTCTCCTCCCTCTCCTCCCATCCTCCAACCGCTTTCTCCTTCTCTCTTTTTTTCCTTCTTCCTCGTGTGGGGCCAGGTGTTCTCGGACTATAGTCAGGGGTGCCTATAATGGCCCTATGCATGTATGCTCTCTTATCTGTCTATGCTTTTTTCTTCCCAGCGCAGCGATTTTTCTTTAAATATGTGTCAGTTACGGCAGGTGGACATCATTGGCAAAAGAAGGAGAGGTGAAGATCAAGGTCAAACCGCGAGGGGACTTTGCTGCCGCTCTGCAACACATTTTTTTCTCTCCGCTCCTTCGACCTCTTCGACCTTTTTTCAGTTGCAATAATGGGCAAAGATGACGTCGGCAACCAAATGCAAGAAGAAGGATGGAACAAAATGCTTCAGACGGCGATATAAATAATATTATGAAAAGCCAAGTGTGTGTCCGTCCGTCCGTCCGTGTGTGTGTGTGTGTGTGTGTGTGTGCGTGTATGTGTGTGTGTGTGTGTGTGTAACACAGAACTGGCCTTATAACTCCGCTGTTTTTCGACCGAATCGCTTCAAATTTGCTATCAGCCATAACGTGGCCATGGCAACGGCAACCAAGGCGGCCGTGTCATTTGCGCGGTTTGGCAAATGCGCTAAACGCGTATCCACCGGCCTCTCGGCGCCCGTATCTCCGGTATTTCTGGACGGATTGCCTTCAAATTTGGAAGGTAGATGACCGGGGACAGTGACTATCTGTGTACCAAACTGAAAGCGAATCGATTTTAGAAACGCGCGCGATATGCGCCGCGTCACCTTTTCACAAACCGCTGCGAAACGAGATCCGACATTGACTCGAAATTTCGAACGTGCATGACCAGGGATAGTGACTATCTTGCTGCAAGCTTTCAACAGCATCCGTTCATAAACGCGCGCGCTATGACTCGATTTACATTTTGCGCGCACCAAAAACGGACGCTAATTTAAATCACCACTTTACACGCAAACCGCTCGCTGTTGCCCGATAGCGTCCAACGAGACGGTTGAAGAGCGGATCGAGATTACTATACGGAGGTACCAACAGCCCGCTATTCACGGCTATTGTCTTCCACCTATTTGCGTGTCAGTATGAGGTTACCGCGTGCGCGCGTGTGTGTATGGGGTGGGGGTGGGGAGTAGGGGGGTGGGGGTGGGGGGATGGTTGGGGGTGGGTGGGTGGGTTTATGGTGGGGGGTTTAACGGGATGAGAAAAGAAGATGGAAGGAGGGACACACAGACAAAAGTAATAATATAATATTTTTTATCACACAATTGAGAGTTCAAATGTTCGTCCACTTACTTGTTTTTAACACACAAGAACTGTCTCTTCTCTTACCGCTGCCACCATGTAAACAAGCTCTCAAATCGCATACATTCATAAGGCAGAAATAGGATGGAGTCATTTATTCCGTTCATAGCCATGTTGTCCTGGTACTTGTGCAAGGCCTTATGGGCACAACAAAAGGGAGTAATCTCTATACAAGAAACCGAAAGTAGAACCTATCAACATTGCGGACGCGGCCAAACCGGTACTCAGCATTACCGGTTCTTGGCAGTACCGGTACTAGGCGTGAACGGTACTAGGCGTTAACGGTGGAGGGGGTGGGGGGTTTAACGGGATGAGAGAAGGAGATGGAAGGACCGGAGGGACACAGGCAAAAGTAATAATATAATATTTTGCGGACCCGGCGAAACTGGTACTCAGCATTACTGGTACTTGGCAGTACTGGTACTAGGCGTTACCGGTACTCGGGGTTGCGCTAGTTCATATAAAAGGGCATCCGATGCGATTGTGACGATGTGTTAACATCACCTATCTATATTGTTAAAAACTCGGGACTTTACTGGTGTTGCACTGCCTCCGGGCATTGCACCCAGTATTGTTCCCACCATCTTTGTATTTACAAATGTCCCATATGTGTCTATGACCGAGAGGACGTAAAACATCATTTTCACTCACACTTGTGACGATGTGAGTCATGGTTCACGTTTAATTCACGAAATGGGTCTACTTAAGCACAATAAGCGAAAACAGCAGAAATATTTTTATACGAAGTATTTAATCACGTGAATCATGACTCGTGTCGTCACAATCGCATTGCATTGAGATCGGATCGTATGTAGTGTAGCAGGCCCTTGAAAGGGAGGTTACTCTGTAGCACTTGCTATCCACCCACTTCCTCCTTCTTACGAAACTTGGAGACTAAAGCTAAAACTAAGGCGAAGGTATGTTCTGGTTCTGGTATTAATACATCGAAGGAGCCTATGAAGGCTATGTACTCGACATATGTAAACTGTTCTGTTACAAAACTGAATGTAGTAGTAGTAGTAGTAGGGACAGGCTCTTAACTTAAGCCACAAAGCCTAGCCATCGCGGCCTATATAAATGAATGTAATGACTAATGTGGTTAGTTTATGACACTTGACAGTTTATGGTTAGCTTAAACGAGCACAGAATCTAACACAATTCAAAAACCTCATTGGTGGATACACCAACTTATATCAAAACTACAATATGAGCATGACTAAAAAGCAGATTTGCCGAGAACAAAATATAAAAACCTCTCTGCTGTGCAAAAGTTCAAACAAAAATGACAGGACAGTGAAGAGGCCGCGAGGCCTGATGTCCTAACTACCTGACCTGACCTGACCTGACATTTAAACTCTATAATTATTTACCAAGAAGAATGGAATTTCATGTTTTATTCATTACTGACATTTTTGTGTGTATTACTAATACTATTAGTTTTACGTCAAAGGCTAGGCTAAGGCTGATCAGAATGATCACCTTGACTGTCATTGTATTTGTAATGATTGTCAAGTAAGACAGTCACTGACAGTGAAGTAAGTTAACACTGTCTTGACATTCCTTGACAACAAATTCCATCAACGGTTTGAAGGGGATGAATTTATAGACCTGCTACAGGCTGCTAGCCTTCCAGTGGAAAGGAAACTGTGAGATGATTATGAGGCTTATAAATTAGGGGGGTTCCAAATGATAGCATGTCGCAGTCAAAAGTGTAGCTCGTGCAAATCTGCCGCTCGCTACTATGAGAGTATGTATTTGCGACATTGAGCATGAACCACAAATTTCACTTTTTTTGTAGGGTTAGGGTTAGGTAAACTAAATGGTTCAAGTAAAGAAAGAGTGAAATTTGTGGTTGTCGCAAATACACACTCTCATAGTAGCGAGCGGCAGATTTGCACGAGCTACACTTTTGACTGCGACACATAGCAGACATGCTTTGACAAGAATATCACGAAAGCAATGCTCTGTGTTCTTCTTCCATTTACTGATTTAGTACCCACAATCAACAATTTGATTTTTTGATACTGTTTGGCCGAGGTCCAAAGGTCGCACACACAACAAAAAAATAAAAAAACAACAACAACAAAACCTAATCTACTGTGACCCAGCCAGCCAAGACCCGTTCAGCGGAAGCTCTGCATGATGCTGAATCGGCAGGAACTGGACCCCCTAAGCTAATTTATCTTTTTTTTTCTCTCTTTTAAGAAAAAAAGGGTATTTACAATGACTAAGCAGAAGACTGGAACAAGCTGAGTGTAGCGGCAGACACCGCCTCCTCTGGCAACTCGTTCTGGACAGTCCTTAGACAGACTAACAGTAGTGTTACTACTGTACTGTTAGTCTGTTACTGTTAGTTTAACCCTTTCGCCGCCAATGTCGCATTTATGCACCGCATTGTCATTGGCTTAACACCCATGTAACTAAAAGGCATCAGATCAGGGCCTGTTAAACGAAGACCCTATTTTCTTCATTTTGGGAGGTAAAGTTTTACTGGTAAAGGTAGGCCTAATGTTGTACATGTCACTGAGGAATTAACAATATTGCAGACAAATATTTTTTCTCTACCTAGTCAAATTTAATGCTATATCTTGGCTGAAAAATGGCTGGCGGCAAAAGGGTTACATTTGTAAATGATTAATTATTTTATTTTTATAAAAAACAACTCTGACAGAGACCATCAGTCCAGATATGTTCAGGGAGGGCCTCTGTGACATTAAACATCAGCCACCAGGCCTCTTTCTGCTGAGATACCATGGACCAAATATGTACAACTGTAGTTTTAGCGCAAGTTTTAGCACACGCCGCCTGCCTAACGTGAAGTTACTGGACTTAAGACGCCATATATGGCCCAGCCCATCTCCAGGAAGAAGAAGAAACAGGCTAGCGACCTTAATATAATATTAGCGGTGCTAATACTGTACTCTTGGTATGTTTGTTTGAAACAAACGTTCCAAGCCTAGGTTTCATGTTTTTATTTTCCTTGTGATTATTCATTTGTATTAATTAGTAAATTGTGTGGTGTAATAAATGCCAATGATTTATTTGTTTGTTAGCTGTTGATATAATTATCTTTGATTTGAAAATAAAGCAAAACAAAAAAACTAAATAAATGAACAAAGAGCAGTGAGGCCTGTGCTGTAATTGTGTTCTGTCTTTTCCCTTCAACATTGGATTCAGTGTTTTGTAATGAACAAAGAGCAGTGAATCCTGTGCTGTAATTGTGTTCTATCATTTCCCTTCAACATTGGATTCAGTGTGATGTAATGAACAAAGAGCAGTGAAGCCTGTGCTGTAATTGTGTTCTATCATTTCCCTTCAACACTGGATTCAGTGTGATGTAATGAACAAAGAGCAGGGAAGCCTGTGCTGTAATTGTGTTCTATCATTTCCCTTCAACATTGGATTCAGTGTGATGTAATGAACAAAGAGCAGTGAAGCCTGTACTGTAATTGTGTTCTATCATTTCCCTTCAACATTGGATTCAGTGTGACTCTACTGTGAACAGGGTAGGAAGTGTCTTACTGAGATTCTTCACTTCCTCTCTTCAGCTGATTTCAGGATTGATTATTAGTATAATTGTTTTATATTTTATTCTGATTACAGATGTCCTTGCCACACGGGAGACTGTCCACAGAAGATACAGACCATGTCAGGGAACATTCTGCAGACTCACCTGTGGAGTTTGTCCTTGTGAGTCATTCTTTTGGTTAAAGAGCAGAACTTTAGAATTTTACATATCGTTGGTGAAAATCAGAAACCTCGTATCTCGATTTGTTTTTGATTTTGAGTTAGATACATAGTCAGCTCTCTAATTTTTCGTGCCACCTTCCACCAAATGCTCGTATCTCTAACGACTTTCTATCTGGGGTAAAAGAGGTTGTGAAAATAGAAGAAAAACTCAGTCCCAAATTCAGATCTAGTTAAGGACAAAAACCTTGTATCTTCGTTCTTTTCAAGTCTAAAATTATTTAAAAAAAGTAATTTTAACAAAATGCAGGACTAAACGTGCAATGTTTTGAACAACATATTCATCATAGTTAATCATTTGTGGTCAATGCCGTTAATTTTGTAAAAGTTTTTTTCAATTTTTCTCAAATCTACCAAAACTGAGACAGTGAGATGCGAGGTTTTTGATTTGGATAAGTTACATTTCATATTTGGTATTAAATTCCAGTCACAGAGAATTGTCTCTGTGAAATTCGGGCTGCTTCCACCTGCAATGTGCGTTGCCGCTAGTGTAGTGCAGTGATGTCCTGAGGCCCCGGTCATAGGCCATTGACCTATTAAAACTGAATATGTCTGTTGTGTTCTCCCCTGTCAGGACAAATGTTTGATTGAATTTTTAACACTGGCACACTCTCCCCCTCTTCATTTATAAAATTATACATTGCAGTCTCCACACCTTGAAGAGCTTTCTCTGACAAAGTAGAGCATGCTTGACAATTCATGGGGCGCAGGCACTGCTAATCCATTGCTGTGGGGTGGAATGAGTTAAAAGCTAATCAAATATTTCCAATGTTTGTTCTCACAGAAACTGGAACCAGCATGGTCCATGGAGGAAGACTCACCAGATCAGCCCTCAGCTGTCTACAGCACAGTACAGCCCATGTCTGACAACACTTCACTGCTGTCTCTGGACTTAAAGCACCCGTGCTACCTTTGTCCTGCTGCCTTTGTGCTGATCAGCAGCTTGGAACTCCACCTGGCGTCAGTTCATGGAGAGAAACTGCACACGGTGTTACCCGACGGATGTGAAGCTGGTATTTTTAACAATGCACTCATAGATATAAGGGGAGATGGTCAAGGCGACAGGCTAACGACTCAAAGCAAAGTTGAAGATGGACAGAATAGGAATAGACTGCATGTGTGCGATATCTGCGAAAAGTCTTTCCCAACACTTAGCAAATTGAAGAGACACAAGTTGATTCATAGCGGAATTAAGGCATTTGTGTGTGATTTGTGCAGTAGGAGTTTTACCCAGGCCTCCCATTTGAAGACACACAGAGAGACTCATTACGGTCGTAAACCTTTTGCCTGTGATGTGTGCGATAAGAGTTTTTCTCGGGCTAGTGACCTGCGAGCGCACAAGAGAATCCACACAGGGGAGAGGCCTTACAGTTGTCCGTACTGCGACAGCGATTTCAACCGGTCAAGTCATTTACACGTCCACATCAAGTCAGTTCATATAGGCGCCAGACACCATGTCTGCGATGTCTGTGGGGCAGCTTTCTCTCAGCCTGGCAATTTAAGGGTGCACATGAAAACTCACACAGTGAAGAAAACCCACGAGTGTCCAGACTGTGGGAAAGGTTTCACCCAGTCTGGTTCTCTGGCAAGGCATCGTCTGACCCACACTGGACACAAAAGTGAAATGTGTTCAGACTCTTGACAAGCGTTGTCCCAAATGGGTCCACAATATTTTGCTCCTTGATAATTGCTCCTCGACAATTGCTCCTTGGGATGCTTGCTCCAGGGCTAAGTGCTCCTTGAACAATTGCTCCTCGCACATTAGCTTCTTGGCTTTTTTGCTCCTCGGACAGTTGCTCCTAATGTTTTTTTCTAGTCCACTGCTATGAAAGGTATCTTTCAGGATGGGGGGAAGCATTTCACATTGCTACAGTCTTTAACTTTCAGAGAGAGGATGGAGAGAGAGAGAGAGAGAGAGAGAGAGAGAGAGAGAACACTAAGCATTGAAAAACTTTATTTAACAAGGATGAAGATTTTAGGCAATGCCTATTCTTACAATCTGTCCTTGAGAGAGAGAGATGTATAATTATATTTTAATGATAATTTTGAATGATGTAATAAATAGAATAAATGTAAGCATTTCACACTGCTACAGTCTTTAACTTTCAGGAAGGACGGAGGGAGAGACTTTAGACTTCAAAACTTTATTTTTACAAGGATTCAGAATTTAGGTAGAGCCTACTCTTCCATTCTGTCCTTGCTAGGACTACTTTCTATTCTTTTACCACCATCACTACTACTACTATTAAATAGAAGTATGATTGCATGTGTGTGTGGGGAGGGGTGGGTGGGTTTTGGGCAAGGAGCAATTATCACATAGGCTAGGAGCAATTGCTCGAGGGGCAAAAATCCAAGGAGCAACTCTTCGAGGAGCAATTATCCAAGGAGCAAATGCTTCAGGAGGAATTACACCTAGGAGCAATTGTTGGGGAGCAAATGTTGGGGAGCGAGGAGCAATTGTCAAGGAGCAACTGTCGGTACCCCGTCCCAAATCAGTTGAGCTGTGTAGGAAAACATGGTGTGGTTTATTTTGATCTCACAGCTGTCCGCACAGCCCTGCTTGTTTCTGTAGGTCATAGTCATACTCTTTGAAGATCTTCTTCGATCGCTTTGACATCCCCTGTGGGGATACCGGGGTGGGGTGGGGGGGTCTTTCGTAAAAATAGTTCCCCCACCTTCTGGAAGTTCTGTGCTTGTAACTTCCTCTAATCTGCCACTCTCTTTGACTTTGACTTTTCCCTTTGCTTTCTATCATCTACTATCTTTCTGACTTATTGGCCCATTCTCCTGCCTTTAAAAAAAAAAAATCTTCCGAATAATTTTTCTCTTTTGAGCTCCTCCGAAATCGGAATGTGTCGGCTGTACGCAGCGGGGAGACCAGTGAAAACTGAAAACTGGACACATACGTACCTTACCCATTATGGCCATATGGCCTGGGAACGCAGAAGAAGAAGAAGAAGATCGCTCTGACAGTTTCCTGTCATTGTGAGGGCAGATGTGTCATGCTGCCTTTATGCGCCTAAGAAATAGGCCCAGCGCGTGTCCGTCTTCGGCTGCTGAAAATCTTTGTAAGAATTTATAGAAAAAAAGGCAGGAGAATGGACCAGTAAGGCAGAAAGACAGTAGATGACAGTAAGCCAAGGGAAAAGGCAGAGTGAAAGAGAGTGACAGATTAGAGGAAGTTACAAGCACAGAAGTTCCAGAAGGTGGGGAAACTATCTGTACAAAAGACCCCCCCAGTATCCACACGAGAGGAGGGGGTAGGGGTGGGGGAGGCTCTTTGAAGAAACATATGGAGAAAAAGCATCACTACCACTGTTCTGTTATTACAGTGGAACCTTCCTTATAAGACCTCCCATTATAAGACTCCCTCCCATATAAGACCTACTTTTCTGAGACATTGCCCTTCTTTGTTAAGTATTAAAATTACCTCCCTTATAAGACCCCTCCCTTATAAGACCTCATTTTGGATGATTTTTGAAGGTCTTATAAGGGAGAGTTCTACTGTACACATATTGGGGTTGCCAGAATATTCTAATGATCATTGTCTCTTTAGGTCAGGGCTCCCTATTCTGTGCGTCTGTGCGTCAAATGTGCGTGACAGACGCATTAAAACTTCGTACTGGGGGTGAAACGACGCACTATAATTACTACTCGAGGGTTATGAGACGCACTATAAATCTGCTGAGTGTGTGAGCCCTTCTCCAATTTCACCCAGCCGAAAAGCCGGTCTACTGCAGACCCATACCAATTAGGCATGTCAGCCCAAAGTCAATGTCAGCCTTATCTGAATGGCGCTCTCTCTCTCTCTTTCTTTCTCTCTCTCTCTCTCATGATAGTACTTGATCATTCTAGACTGGTTACAAGTTCAATGACCTTTGACACATCCCGGCGAAAGACAGAGAGAGAGAGATAAATAAAATGTGTGTGTGTGTGTGTGTGTGTGTGTGTGCTATTGAATGTTCAACATAAATTGTCATGCCTTGCTTGAAATTTTATAATTTTGTTGTTTCATCCTCAATGCCTCAAAAGAGGGCAAAGGATTAAAGTTCTTGATTCTTGAATGATGTGTGTGAGTGTGGCTGTGTGTGACTGTGTTGGTAACATTTGTGTGTCGGAAATGCCAGGCATGTAATGCTTCATACTGCCTGTGCATACAATACTTTAAATTTTGTTGACAGTACCCACATGTCTTTATGCTTATTTTGTTTTGATTTTTCACCCTCTATAAGTTCACCCTGGGGGTGAAGAGACCCTCTATAGCTGCTTCCTGGGGGTGAAAATACCCTCTATGGTCAAACAAAATGGGGAGCCCTGTAGGTTAGTTTTATTGTTGCCTTGGAGAAATGAAAATGTTATGTACAATTTGGCTATGTGTATTTATGAAGCTCAGAAAAGATTGCATGCTATTACTATGTAACAATTGTGTATATTCCCTCTTTAAATTTGTTAGTACTTTAATTTTTTTAATTTTTTTTAATGTGTGTACCTATGAATTTTGTTTATTTGTATGTAATATCCTCTTCAGTATGGACTTCTGGCCTTAATTTGATTCTTCTTCTTCTTCTTCGATCGCTCAGACAGTTTCCTGTCAGGTGCGTCATGCTGCCATTTTATGCGCTTAACTAACAAATAGTTAGGCCCAGCAAGTCCGACTTCGGCTGGAGGAAATCTTTTTGAAAGTTTTTCTTGGAAAAAGGCAGGAGAATGGACCGGTTAGGCAGAAAGATAGTAGATGACAGTAAGCAAAGGGAAAAGGCAGAGTTAAAGAGAGTGACAAATGAGAGGACGTTACAAGCACAGAACTTCCAGAAGGTGGGGGAACTATTTATACAAAAGACTCCCCTGTATCCCCATGGGGGATTAATTTTTTTTCTTCTTTTTTTCTGATTAAACATTTTTATTCCTTCTTCATACATTTTCAAATAACATTCATATATATGTATGCTTCAACAACGGGGGGTTAATTTGATTGAAATTGGCATTTGTATTCACAATTTAAACAGACATGCGGAGAAAACGCATCACTAACATGAGGTTTCTTTGCTGTTAGTTTGAAAATTTGTAATAATGTTAAAAGATAAGTAAAGTATCGTCAGTGAAATTAAAAAACCTTGTATCTCGATTTTTAAAAATTTTTATAGTTAGATACATAGTCAGCTCTCTAATTTTCCCCGCCACCTTCCACCAAAAGCTTGTATCTCTAACGACTTTCTATCGAACGAAAACTTAGCTTTACGTCCTCCCGGCCGTAGCCATATGGGACATTACTTTTTATTTAGTTGGGGGACTTTCTATCTGGGGTAAACGAGGTTGTGTAAATGGAAGAAAAACTCCGTAAGTCCCAAATTCAGATCTAGATAAGGACAAAAACCTCCTATCTTCGTTCTTTTCAAGTATTAAAAAAAAAAGAAGTAATTTTAACAAAATGCTGGACTAAACTCGCAATGTCTTGAACAACATATTCATCATAGTTAATCAATTGTGGTAAATGCGGTTAATTTTTTTAAGTTTTTTTCATTTTCTCAAAACTACTGAAATTGAGATACAAGGTTTTTGAATTTCACCGACAGTATGCTTTTCTTTTCTTTATTGAAGAAACATTTATATTACTTTTCTACATTTTTTTTCTCTAACACTTGTTGAATGCAGATTGGATTTTATACGCTGCTTATACTGAAATAAGTATTTGTTGTAATTTTTGAATGGTTTATATTGAATGAAATGGGAAAAATGTGGAGAAAATAACAAACAATTTTTAAAACAATCACTTTGCAAGAAAAACAACAAAAACTAATTTCAGTCAATAGCTTTGTTATACAGTGGAACCTCCCTTATAAGACCTTCAAAAATCATCCAAAATGAGTTCTTATAATGGAGGGGTCTTATCAGGGAGGGGTCTTATAAGGGAGGGGTCTTATAAGGGAGGGGTCTTATAAGGGAGGGGTCTTATAAGGGAGGTAATTTTAATATTGACAAAGAAGGGCATTGTCTCAGAGAGGTAGGTCTTATATGGGAGGGAGTCTTATAATGGGAGGTCTTATAAGGGAGGTTCCACTGTACTGTATATCTGAGCTGAAGTCAAGTGTCAGCTTAACCCTTTCGCCGCCAGCCTTTTTCCAGCCAAAAATTCCCATTAAATTTACCTGGGTAGAGAACAAAATCCACTGCAGTATTGGGGATTCTTCTGTGACATATATAAAATAAGGTCTACCCTTACTTCCCAAAACTAAGACAATGAGGTCTTTGGATAATAGACCCCAATTTGATGCCTTTTAGTGACATGGGTGTTAAGTCACTGTGACATATATAAAATAAGGTCTACCCTTACTTCCCCAAACTAAGACAATAGGGTCTTTGGATAATAGACCCCAATTTGATGCCTTTTAGTGACATAGGTGTTAAGTCACTGTGACATATTTAACATAAGGTCTATCCTTACTTCCCAAAACTAAGACAATAGGGTCTTTGGATAATAGACCCCAATTTGATGCCTTTTAGTGACATAGGTGTTAAGTCACTGTGACATATTTAACATAAGGTCTATCCTTACTTCCGAAAACTAAGACAATAGGGTCTTTGGATAATAGACCCCAATTTGATGCCTTTTAGTGACATAGGTGTTAAATCACTGTGGTGCTAAAATGCGACTTTGGCGGTGAAAGGGTTAAAATGCCTTTTGTTTATGACATAGGAATGTTTCTTTTATTGTCTGATGCAAGAAGTAATATTTCATAGTTTTTAAATAAGAAGTCAAACCTTAATGTTTTTGCTGCCATGTTGATTTTATGTTACAAGCTCCTGAAAGGTGGCAGAGTGGTTAAGACGTTCGCCTGCCAAATGTAATGCGTGACTGCAGCGTGAGTGACCCGGGTTCGAATCCCGGTGTTATGATAAATAAGTACCTGTCATTAAATATCTACCTCTCGCATGCGAACTGTACCCATCTAACCCTAACCCTATCCCTAACCACGGAAAGAACCAAGAAATAGAGCAGGAGGGTGTAAATCTACATATTTGCCGAGAAATCGATGTACAAATCCATGCACTTAGTTTCGTAAAATTCACAATGGCGGACAAACAAACGATTCTGATTGGCTACGCTAGGACTACTTCCGGCTAGGACTACTTATCTCATAGAGGTAAAAATACACCGCCACACTGGCCTCGCCCTTTCGTTCTAGTTTGACAGGAAAATCGAACTGAACGTCGAGTCCTTCGGATGGGGACTTAAAGCTAGTCTGACCCGTGCGCTTTATGCATGTAAAAATCCCACGGCAGTTGAAAGAGCAGGGAGAAACCCTGCTGCCTGGTATGGCCAAATTGATAGCTTGGTTTTCCAAGTGTGCCCACACACCCTCCTCACCCTGTGCCCCCCCCCCCCCCCCCCATTTAAAAAAAAAATTGGGTATGCGCTGCACTTGCGGCGACTCGCTCTCCGGGGGAGAGCAGCCCGAATTTCACAGAGATAAGTCTCTGTGACTAGAATATACCAAATACCAAAAATACCTCAAGGTGTTTGCAGTTCATTTACATCCCTTGAGAGCGGGAGGTTGAAAGAGAGAAATGACCCAATGGGGATTTCTGCTTCTTCTTTTCGATCACTCAGACAGTTTTTGCTGAAAATGCGGATCAACAACCCCCTGTCACAGTCTTGGTTCACTGCGTTCTTTCCATCTTGCCTTTATCTTCTACTATTATTGAATGTATATTTTTAACCCTTTCACTGCCAGCCATTTTTCAGCCCCAAAAATACCACTATCCCTTTCACCGTCAGCCATATTTCAGCCCAAATTTTACCTGGGTAGAGAACAAAATCCATCTGCAGTATTGGGGATTCTTGAACATCATCAAGATCAAGATCAAGATCAAGATAGGGCCCTTATCCGAAAGACTCGACGTTCAGTTCGATTTCCCTGTCAGACTAGAAAGAAAGGGCGAGGCCAGGATTCGAACCTGGGTCATTCACGCTGTAGTCACGCATTGAAATAAGGTATATCCTTACTTCCCAAAACTAAGAAAATAGTGTCTTTGGATAACAGGCCCTGGTTTGATGCCTTTTAGTGACATGGGTGTTAAATCATTGTGGTGCAGAAATGCGACATTGGCGGTGAAAGGGTTAATTATGTAAATGGATGAAAATTAACGTTAAATATAGAAAGCGACAGAGGTTTAAGTGCTTAATCTGCAGTAAGAAAGGCAAGACTGAAAAAACCCAACCCCGGAATGAACTGAGAAATGGAGGAGGGGGTGTTCATCTGCATCGTTGCCCAGTTTTCTGTCATATGAGCACAGATGCGTCATGCTGCTACATGTATTATGCAGACCTGTTCACTCTACTCTTTTCGAGTAGTATTCTAATCAATTTGGACCTCTACTACTCTTCAAAATTGAAAATAATGCTTATAATTACTCATTTTCAGTTAACATTGTTTGATGGTTTAATGAATGAAACTACACATTTTTAGCCCAAACTACTCATTTTAGCCATCCAGACTACTCAAGACTTGTGTAGGTGGTAAACAGGTCTGATTATGCTTCTGACTAAGAAATCATTAGGTCCAGCATGTTCGTCTTCCGCTGTAGAAAATATTTGTAAGACTAAGAAATGAATGAAAAATGGTGTTTTACGTCCTCTCGGTCATAGACACATATGGGACATTTGTAAATACAAAGATGGTGGGAACAATACTGGCTGCAATGCCCGGAGGCAGTGCAACACCAGTAAAGTCCCGAGTTTTTAACAATATAGATAGGTGTAGCGGTAACCACGCCTCGGTTAAACCTCATCGGCTATGGTACCGCCACATTGCTAGCTAGAGTGATTTTAATTTGTAAGACTAAGCGTTTTTAGAAAAAAAGGCAGGAGAATGGACAAGTAGGCAGTAAGGTTGGTTGGTTTGGCATCAAACACATTGAAATAATAGGCAGCTGAACAGGTTGTTTCGTTTGGTTTAATGAGAGAAAAAACACAACGTTTCAAGGAATATCCTCATTGTCAAGTGAAAGTAAAGTAAAGATCATAGATTTAAATAGCAAAAAAGAAAACACTGAGCAGATTTCAAAATAAATGCGAGGGCTGGTAAAAAAAAAATATAGTGAGCACATACTAACCCTGCATTGAAATAATGTTTTTGGCTAAGATGCAGATCAACCCCCCCCCCCCCCCCCCCCCCCCCCCCCCCGCCCCCTCAGTGTCTTGATTCTTTCCCGTCTTGTCCGCAGTTCCCCTCAGTGTCTTGATTCTTCATCCAAAATGAGGTCTTATAAGGGAGGTTTTTTTACCTTCAGTCTTGTCTTCCCCCGGAAAACGTAAATTCTAGTACAGGTGAAGAAAGGACTCCCATTATTTGTACCCCTAAAATGTGCACCCAATCCATTCAAAAATCGTTAGATAAGATCCAAAATTTAAAATATTTAGAAGCATCCAAAAATTGCATGATAGGTCTTATAAAAGATACAAAATAAAAATTGATGAGATGGGTCTTATAAAGGAGGTAATTTTAATACTTACAAAGAAGAAGGCAATGTTCCCGAGAAGTAGGTCTTATATGGGAGGGAGTCTTATAAGGGAGATTCCACTGTATTAGTGAATGCTTATGTTCAGTTGTTTAAACAGATGAAAAGAAAGGCAAGACTGGAGAGAAAAAAAAGGGTGGGTGGGTGATAATATGTATTGTGCCAAATTTTTTACGTTTGAAAATGCAGAAATTCACAATGTGTTGGTGGTTTCTTCTTCTTCTTCTTCGCCCTAGGCAGCCAACTTCATCACGTTGAAGATTCTGCTGCACTTTTGGTTTCTAGGTTGGAATGAAGAGAGTGGATTTAGTTAAAATGACCATAGTTCAATTCAATTTTCAATTTGTTTTCTTGAGTCGAGATTGGTCCATTTTGATTTCTGGATATGAATGAGGAGGGGTGGTGGTGGTGGTGGTGGTGATCAGATTGATTCTTTGTCCATGGAATACTTTGAGAAATAAAAATGTGATCCCTAATTAAATTTGAAATTATTGTTCATGAATGACCTCAAACGAAAATGATGATTTTAGATTTGCTATTATCATCGTTTTGAACTTGTTTGAAACAAAAATAAACCACTCGAACCTTTCATTTGGTTTGATGCGTTTCACTGAGTGAATGCTCCTGTTCTGCGTTTGTGTTGCCCTATTTTGTTGAGGCACAGTATTTTATAGACTTAAAGGGGTGTTTTCTTTACCAGGGCCTGTATTCACGTTGAGATAGCATGAGACTTAGCATCATGCTAACTTAGAAGCTCTTCCAATGTCCTATAGGATTTAATAGGACTTTTGGAAGAGCTTCTAAGTTAGCATGATGCTAAGTCTCATGCTATCTCAACGTGAATACAGGCCCTGACTAAGATCTTTTGTTTAATTTCTTGTGTTATATTATTGTTAAGAAATGAATATGTTACCACCCCCCCCCCCCCCCCCCTTGTCACTAGAGCTTGTTAGCTAATGACAGTAAAGTTTGAGTGTTCGTATACGAGTGTTCGAGTGTTCAAGCTCTCTCTCTCTCTCTCTCTCTCTCTCTCTCTCTCTCTCTCTCTCTCTCTCTCTCTCTCTCTCTCTCTCTCTCTTCAAATTTATCAACTTTGTAGATTTTCAAAAGAAGGAACAGCAGCAGCAGAAACACGAGATCATAATCACCAGTAGGAGCTGTGCCGGTCGGTGTTTGGCCCTGGGGACCGCTACGGTAGCCGGATTGGGTCTTGCCTCCCCCACTCACACACATACATATACACACTCCCCCCTCCCCCCTCTGCACACACACACATTGTGCCCAAAGATACTTTTCTAGTTATTTTATCTTTCGTATTGCACAACCTTTTAAGTCACTGGAATGTCTACTGAGACGGCTGATGACAAAGAAATAAAGATCTAAGGCGTTTTGGCATATTTTGTGTATGTCCAAATTACCGGATACCTGATAAGAGGACTTTAGGTGTTATGCGTAATTCCACCCGCGTGTAATTATTCCTCTTTCCTCATAGCGCATGCTCCTAAGCCATGACATGAGCCTTTGAGACTTAGCAGTTATAACGATTTTTCGGCAAATATATAGATTAACATCTTCCCACTCAATTTCTTGGTTCTTTAAATCTCGTTACAGTTGTGGCGCGCATGCGTATTACGGTAATCGGGACTTTTTTCACGCAAGGAAATATTTTTCGTAACACCGGAGACCTTGACCTTGTCTAATCCGCAGACTGCTCAGTGAACTTGCTACAAGAGCAGATCAACACACCTACGATGTTTCCTAAATAGAACCACGTTGAAGACAGAAAGGTGTATGACACACTTGTCTGGTGATGCAAGAAAAGGGTCGGTGGGGGCCCCATAAATCTGGTAAATATTTTTATGAGGAGCGTGAACTTTGCGTCGCGCTGCACTCTCCACTGGAGACTCCAGTGTCTCCAGCAGACGAAATCTAAACTAAAACTGAGGGGCACTCGTTGGTATTCACAACGCCCATTCACACACGCAAAAACACACACACACACACACAATACACAATTGTTATGGATGGTTTGATGTAAAAAAGCATAATGTAATGCTTATTGGATGTCCATCTGGAAATAATGGCACACATTACAGTGTACACACCCGCAAACACGCTTGCACACACACACACACACACACACACACACACACACACACATACAATAAGTTAAAACTAATAAAGATAGCCCTTTAGTTAAATGCACTATTCCTAAATTAAAAGGTGACAGGGGTTAGGGTGAGAAGGGGGGGAGGGGCAGACTTGGGAAACCTAGCTATCAATTTGGTCATACCAGGCTGCAGGATTTCTCCCTGCTCTTATCGACTTTTAACTACCGTGGGATTTTTATATGAGTAAAACGCACAGGTCAGACTAGCCTTTTTAGGGCCCTTATCCGAAAGACTCGACGTTCAGTTCGATTTCCCTGTCAGACTAGAAAGAAAGGGCGAGGCCAGGATTCGAACCCGGGTCATTCACGCTGTAGTCACGCATTGAATTTGGTAGGCAAATGGCCTTAACCACTATGTCACCTTTCTTCCTTAAAAGGACTTTCTTTGTTGTTGTTTTCGTTCCCCAGCTTAAGCGCTCTGGGGCCACACCCAGTGCCATGTGAACATTTCGCATGGCCTTGGGTGGGAAGATTACGTGTATGGCTGCTTTTTATTAGGGCCCCACCACATGGGCGGCCATACTCCGACTTCAGGGGACCTTTCTTTGTGTACTGTGTGATTTCAGACTCGGTGACCAAATGGCGTACCCCGGGGAAGCGGAGAGGCTGTCGGAGTTCCAAGTGGAGATTGACGTAGCAGAAGACCCCGGACTTCAGTGGATAACACTCCAGCAGACTTCAGGTCAGTTGTTTCCCTCCTGTGGGGATACCAGGGGGCTTTTTATACAGACAGTTGTCTCACCTTCAGACCTGCCTACCCATACAATTTTTCCATATTTTGTACACAATTTTGAGCCCCAGTACTGCAGTACGGTAAATGGAAAATTAATACAGCAAAAATTTGAACTTAAGGTCTTCTAAGATCGGTCAAAATCGAGTGTTTTTCGTCATTTCGCATGGCGGTTTAATGTTCTGTAATGTTCCGGTTTTGGGTCTCCTTGCAAAATACGGAATTTTGAGAAAAAGTACGGAATTTTATTTCGTGGAGTACCTAAAAAAGAAATTGGGGGTAGGCAGGTCTGCACCTTCTGAAAGTTCTGTGCTTGTAATTTCCTGGAATCTGTTAGGCCGGGTTCACATTAGACGTGTAAGTTCCGTACGGAAAACCCTAAATAAGTGGAAGAATGAAGGATAAAAGTTTACGTATAAATTCGGACATGTGCGCAAATCTTTCTCCTCCTTTGTTTCATTTATTTATGGATTGCGCAGGGGTTTCCGCATGGAATATCCGCTTATGTGTGTACACTGCCTTATTCTCTTTGACTCTGCCATTTCCCTTTGCTAACTGTCGTCTACTATCTTTCTGCCTTACTGTTTACCTTCATTACTCGGTCAAATACCATAGCAACAATGGCGTCGAAGCTTGAAACCGCAGGATGCGAGTCAGTGACTTGCCAATTTTATTTTTAGAAACTGATCAAACTTGCAAAATGTGACGTAAAAATATAAATGACATACATTTTTAGAATGACGCACAGTGTTCTAAGTGCTGTATGTCTGCTCAAACACACGGGTCGATAGGCTACGAGAGCTGATGGTAGAGTGACTTCCCCTGTTTGACCGATTGAATGAGGCAAGATCACTCCCACACACCATGAAATTACTCCCCTTAATTATTTCCAAACAATTGCTATTGGTTTGTTGCAGGTATCTCATGTGAGTGGACTGAAAATAATAACGTGAGCACAACCGTCACCTCCAGTGGCAGCAGCCCTTGGAATCCATCAGCTACTGTCATCAAACCTGAACCCCACATTCCAACAGACTGTGGTCAAGCCATTGTCAAAGTTGAACCAGTGGATCACTACCACTGCCCGGCAAACGATGATAGAATGGACCAGTACACATCACCACTGGACGTCCGATGCGAGCCTTGCCACGGTTCACCATCTTCGTTGGTCAGTTCACGGAACATCGTGAAGTCCGAAGACCGTAATCCGAATCTAGCTAGCACTGTTCCAGGATTGGATGTCTGGGCGAGGTCGTTGGAAACGAGCGTCGGTGGTGGTGGTGTGGTCAAGATTGAAACGGCGGCAGGTGTTGATGAGGCGGGGGTAAGAGATGAATCCGTCTCCACGAGGAACACGGGTGTGGTCAGACCAGCGGGCGATGTTCTGGTGAGTCCGTTAACAGTGACCACGTTTTCAGTGATTGACTAGCAGTACTTAAAGGTGGACCCTGACGAATGAGTTTTTGCAAGAAACACGTCGAGATCAAACGAAAGACAGCCTTTTCAAAGACAGCCTTTTCAAGGATCGGAACACTCACTTTGCTCTGGTTTCCTAGAAAACAAACAGTCAAAACGGTGATTCTGCCTTGGCGGAGATGCTGGAGAGAGAAGCTATTTTGGATGGGGTGGGTAGAGGTCACTTGAAGCCTTTTGTTTTTGGTAGTGCAGTAAAAAAAAAAAATTGGAACTATTTTCTTTGTTGTGAGCGAAACTCCTTTAAGTAAACTGTATAAAATAAAAAATATATAAATAAAAAGGCTTGTATTGTGAAAATTCTGTGCAAACGATTTGGTCTAAACTCAGGCAGCCATTAAAAAAGAGAAGGCGCGTGGTTTGGTTTAGACAAATTTTTATTGAGTAACACATAGTAAAGCAGCAACATAAACAAATGAAAACGAGCACAACAAGCTTAAAGCTTATATACAAGGCGCTCAAACACAAGTAGATTATACAATATTGGCTGCCACAAGTAGTAATACAATGGAACAGAACATGATAATGAAAATGATAGTATAGAAGTGTACACGAACAAGCAATTGAAAATGAAATGAAATTGAAATTGAAATTTGAAATTAAGGGGGCAAGAGGCATTTAACTCCAAAAACTATGAAACCATTTGTGATTCAGTGTCAAGACAATCAATTATTTTAAGCACATTCTCAGCATTATTTTCAGCACGTGCCTTCTCTTTCACTGAAAGAATTTGACTTCCAGCACCTCCGCCAAGGAGGAATCACCGATTTGACGGTTTGATTTCTGGGAAACCAGAGCAGTGAGTGTTGCGATCTTTGTAAAGGGTGTTTTTCTGGTGATCTCGACGTGTTTCTTACAAAAAACGCATCCGTCAGGGTGCCCCTTTAATGCAGTGGAACCTCCCTTGTAAGACCTCCCATTATAAGACTCCCTCCCATATAAGACCTACTTCTCTGAGACATTGCCCTTCTTTGTAAGTATTAAAATTACCTCCCTTTAAGACCCCTCCCTTATAAGAC
Organism: Phymorhynchus buccinoides; assembly: GCA_017654935.2. Classification (NCBI taxonomy): domain Eukaryota; kingdom Metazoa; phylum Mollusca; class Gastropoda; order Neogastropoda; family Raphitomidae; genus Phymorhynchus; species Phymorhynchus buccinoides. The sequence goes on along the minus strand of JAGGCT020004248.1, from coordinate 2,597,783 downwards.
CTCGTTTTTGGATGATTTTTGAAGCTCTTATAAGGGAGGTTCCACTGTAGTGTTGCGAACATGCAAGCAGTTGTTGTTATTGTCGTACCCTGGCTAAAGGACTCCAGGGATCATCCCAACAGCCGAAGGACTTGGAACAGTGATGGTACAAATGCACCAGCTAGGGATGAGAACATTACGTGTGTGACCGTGTTTTTTTAAATTATTACCCTGCCATGTGCGCAGCCACACTCCGACTTTGGAGGATTTTGGAGACTGATGATGGATGTTATGCTAGGAGCTTGTCATGGCTAAAGAGAATCCCTGGATAACTATGCATGGCATAGACAGTGATGTCCCGAGGGCCTGGTCTTAGGATTTACCATAATTTTCAGACTGTAAGGCGATATGTTTTCCTCCAATTTCGACCTATGCGCCTAATAAATGAGGGCGCCCTATTACAAGTATTCGTGAACAAAATTGTGAGAAGAGAGGCAACGATTGCTGTGCTCAGTACAGTATACTGTGAGTCTAGACATTAAAAGTGGTCACGAGTCGCCGATAAAACGAATTCTCACGTTAAAATGCTTCAAAATTCCTATTATTGTCCGAGATACCGTCAAACAGATGCCATAACCCTTCATTGGATGTAAAAACATTCGTCGAAGAGCTTAAAATGCCATAATTCTACTAGTTTTCGCGAAGAAAAGTCCAAACACAACAACAAGAAGTTGCACAAACGGAAGTTCGATTATTTGAAAGGAGGAGCCAACTCTCGTTTATGACAGCAGTAATGGCGGTCGGCAAGCGTTTACTGGACGTGTACGGGCTTCGAAGTTTGACTTTCATTGAGGTGTGACAGTTTAGAGCTTCAGATTGGTGCGTCGCAGATGCCACTTCTGACAATGAATCGCGACGGAAACTAGGACGCATGTACCTAACAGAAAATAACATAGGAGAAAGACCTACAGCTTACCCTGGGTTAAGACCATTAAACCCCCCAGTTCAGCCGGAAGGGCCCAGGCCCCACTTCCTGAAGCAAGCTTTAAATTAAATTAAATTTTTTTTTAGCTTAGTGGTCGGTGGGCGCAGGCTCAGATGATGGTCTGGTCAGTGCTGAAGAAAATGTGCTGACGGAGCCTGCAGTGACAGTGGCCTCGCTTAGTTGGTTACACTCCGTGGCAGTCTTAACGAAGAAGGAACTAATGTACGTAACACTGTATTATTAAACTTACCGTACATTTTAGTACAGACTTCCCGGGGTCATCTCATCCATGGCTGCACAAAATGAGGGGTCAATACGGGCCATTGACAAATCGGAAGCTCTGTTATTGGGTGTGCCTTTACTTTTCATGGTACAAGGCTGTAAGGCACCCCCCTCCCCCCTCCCCCGGCAGAGTGACAGATTAGAGGAAGTTACAAGCCCAGAACTTCCAGAAGGTGGGGGAACTATTTATGCAAAAGACCCTCCCCCCCCCCTCCCCCCCTCCCCCCTCCCCCCCCCCTCCCCCGGCAGAGTGACAGATTAGAGGAAGTTACAAGCCCAGAACTTCCAGAAGGTGGGGGAACTATTTATGCAAAAGACCCCCCCCCCCCCCCCCCCCCCCCCCCCCCCCCCCGGTATCCCTGCAGGGGTTTTAAAATAATTTCATTTTTCATTTTTTACAGAAGCTGGAACCAGCATGGTCCATGGAGGGAGACTCACCAGATCAGCCCTCAGCTGTCTACAGCACAGTACAGCCCATGTCTGACAACGCTTCACTGCTGTCTCTGATGAACACAAGTCGTATGTGTCAGCGTTGTTCTGCCGCCTTTGTGCTGGTCAGCAGCTTGGAACTCCACCTGGCGTCAGTTCACGGAAAGAAAGTACCCGCAGTGTTACCCGGAGAAGCAGAAAGCTGCGACGAGAGAAAAATGACGGTTAAAAAGACCAGAAAAAGGACGGTTAAGAAGGCCGTTAAGAATGTCGGTAACCGTAGCAACAGAAACGGTTCAGCAAAACAGAATGCGAACGATGCTGATAAGAACACCCAGAAGACAAGGAAAAGGAAAATTGACCAAGTTGGTGTCCAAAGCAACGGTAAAGAATCAACGAAACGGAAACTCAATGAGGCTGGCAGCAAATGCGCAACGAAGAAAGACGCCAGTGATAACGGTAGACCTAGCAAGCGCAAAAAGATGACAAAAGCTGATGATTGTACGAGCAACAGCGAAAAAGCAACGAAAGGAGACGTCAACAACTTTGGCGATAGACCCAGCAAAAGTAAAAGAGCAGCAGAAAAGAAAGTTGACGACGTTGATAGACGAAGTATGCGTAAAAGGACGATGAAAAAGGCTGCTGATATACCCGGCAGCAGCAAGAGTACGTCAAAAAGGGGAGTGAACAAAGTTGATGATAGTCCAAGCAGCGGTAAAAATACCACGAAAAAGAAAGTGAACGAGGTTGATCGAAGAAGCAACAGCAAAAATACAGCAAAAACGAAAGTTAACAAGGTTGATCGAAGAAGCAGTGACAAAAATACACCAAAAATGAAAGCTAACAAGGTTGATCGAAGAGGTGGAAAGAGGGAAAATGCACCAAAAATGAAAGCTAACAAGGTTGATCGAAGAGGTGGAAAGAGGGAAAATACACCAAAAATGAAAGCTAACAAGGTTGATCGAAGAGGTGGAAAGAGGGAAAATGCAGCTGAAAGGAAAGTTAACCAAGTTGATATCAACAGTGAAAAGACAACGAAGAAAATTTTTTACGTCAAAAGTGAAAGACGTAGTAGTAGTAATACCAGTAATAAAGAGACAGCAAAACAGGAATTTGACGATAATTCAGACAATGACGATGATAATTCAAATGATGATGATGATAATTCAGAATATCTCGATGATAATTCAGAAAATGACGATGATAATTCAGATAACGACGACGATAATTCAGAATATCTCGATGATAATTCGGATAACGATGACGTGGCGATTCCTTTCAAGTGCCCCCGCTGCGACCGAGCCTACGACAATTCGACTCACTTGCAGCGCCACCTGAAGGCCATTCACCCCGACGATCAACCTTACAAGTGCGATATGTGCGGGGCAGCTTTTACCCAGAGGCCTCATCTGGCCCGCCATCTGAGAATTCACACGGGGGAAAAACCGTACCGCTGTTCCGACTGTGGGAAGCGCTTTGCCACGGGCAGTTGTCTGAAGGCAAGTGTGTGTGTCACTGTGTGTGTGTGTGTGTGTGTGTGTCTATGCGTGTGTGTGTCAGTGTGTGTGTGTGTGTGCCTGCGCGCGCTTTTTCATGCAAGGGTCGGATTACGCCATTGATGAAAGTGTGTGTGTGTGTGTTTCCAGCAGATTTTTAAAACTTTTTTTGTGGCTATGACGGATAAACCGTAATGGATTTTGTGTGTGGGTGTGGGTGGGTGGGTGGGTGCGTGTGTGTGTGTGTGTGATTGTGTGTGTGTATGATTGTATGTGTGTGTGTGTATGTGTGTGTGTGTGACTGTGTGTGTGTGTGTGTGTCACTGTGTGTGTGTGTTTGTGTGTCTTAGGACCGACATCTTGGAGCAAACTTCCTCTTTCTCTCCGTCAGCGACCGACCCTCTCTGCTTTCAAATCTAACCTCAAAACCCACCTGTTCCCCCCCCCCCCCCCCCCGTCGTCATTGAGGCTCCACTCTCTTTCTCTTCTCTCTCTCTTGCCTTTAGGTCTGTTTCTGCTGTATAGCATTTATGTCATACTTGTGTGTTCGCTTTGTATTGTGTTTTTGTTTGAATGCGTTATGAATGCTAACGTGTGTGTGTGTGTGCGCTTTGATTTGATTTCTATCAAGATTCAGCGCCATATAAATACTGTATGTTGTTGTTGTTGTGTGTGTGTCTGTGTATGGGTGCGCGCATGTGTGTGTCACTGTGTGTGTGTGTGTGTGTGTATCACAGGGAATTTTTTTTCTTCTTTAATTTCTTCATTTGTTATGACTCTTGAGTAAGAACACGCAGAAACGTGAATACCTCCCTGTTTTGGAAAGTGTCTTTGGATTATAAAAAGTTATTGTAGAGTGTAGAGTGGCACAGTGGTAACACGTTCGCTTCGTGTCAAGTAAACCCGAGTTTGAACCTGGGTACAAGGGATTTTTCCTCTCACTTTGCACTAGGCCTTACGGTCTGAACGTGGAGTCTTTCGGATGAGACGATAAACCGAGGTCCTGTGTGCCCATGCACTTAGCACACATTAAACCCAGTGGCAACGAAAAAGTTGTCATTTGGTCAAAATTTACCCCCCCCTTTCCTTCCTCATCAATCACACAAAAAATTGCATGCAAAAAACCAAAAAAGAGCGACGCGCTCTCCAGGTGGGAGCAACCCGAATTAGTGTGTGTGTGAGGTGGGGGTGCCGGTGGGGGTCCGTTTCATTGCAGAAATCTTGTAAAATGTTTACAATTAATTTATAATTCGTAAGTTGTATGTAGAATGTCTATGTCTTGTAAACTTTAAAATTAATGCTTGTAAATGAGGTAGAAGGGTATCTTTGTTCTTACAAAATTTGTCTAATAATTAGTCATGTAACTATGTCGATGGCAGTATGATTTTATTTCAAGTTGCAGATTTTCATATTGTAACTATTTTACTCTTGTATAATTGTGTGTGTGTGTGTGTGTGTGCGTGCATGTATTTGTGTGTGTGTGTGCATGCGTGCGTTCATGTGTGTGTGTGTGTTTGTGTATGTATGTGTGTGTGTGCATGCAGGTCTGCGTGCGTGTGTATGTGTGTGTGTGTGAGGTAGTAAGAGAATTTTGCGTGCAATCATCGTGTTTATTTCACTTTCTAATGATTCATTATTTGTTTGCCTTTAATGTTCTTGTTATCAATGTAAAGCGCACTGAGCTCATGTGAGAAAGAGCGCTATATAAATTCCCATTATTATTATTTCACAGAGATGCCTCTGTGACTATAAAGTACCTAATACCTTGATTGGTTGAAGGCGCACCGGATGACGCACACCGGCGAGAAACCTCACCTGTGTTCTGTATGCGGGAAGCGGTTCACCACTTCCAGTCACCTGAGGCAGCACGCTCTGACCCACACCCGGCAGAGGCCCCTGGTGTGCAGGGACTGCGGGCGGGCCTTCACCCACCACAGCACCCTCAGCAGGCACCGCCTGTCCCACGTGGAGGGCAGGCCCCACAAATGCCCGCACTGCCCCTGGGCGTTCAAACTGCAGCGCTATTTGAAGAAGCACGTCGCTAGTAAGCATTAGGAAAGTTGTCAGTGTTCATGCCTTCAAACAGCAGCGCTATTTGAAGAAGCACATCGCTAAAAAAACATTTGGAAACAGGCCTTTAAATTGCAGCGCTATTTGAAGAAGCACGTCGCTAGAAAACATTAGGAAAATTGTCAGTGTGCGGGCCTTCAAATTGCAGCGGTATTTGAAGAAGCATATCGCTAGAAAACATTTGGAAACAGGCCTTTAAACTGCAGCGCTATTTGAAGAAGCACATCGCTAGAAAACATTAGGAAGATGTCAGTGTATGGGAGTTCAAATTGCAGTGGTATTTGAAGAAGCACATCGCTAGAAAACATTTGGAAACAGGCCTTTAAACTGCAGCGCTATTTGAAGAAGCACATCGCTAGAAAACATTAGGAAGATGTCAGTGTATGGGAGTTCAAATTGCAGTGGTATTTGAAGAAGCACATCGCTAGAAAACATTTGGAAACAGGCCTTTAAACTGCAGAAACTGCAGTATTTGAAGAAGCACATCGCTAGAAAACATTAGGAAGATGTCAGTGTATGGGACTTCAAATTGCAGCGCTATTTGAAGAAGCACATCGCTAGAAAACATTTGGAAACAGGCCTTTAAACTGCAGCGCTATTTGAAGAAGCACATTGCTAGAAAACATTAGGAAACTGTCAGTATACGTATGTATGGACAGGCCTTCAAATTGCAGTGCTTTTTGAAGAAGCACGTCGCTAGAAAACATTTGTAAAGTCTGTGTTCAGGCCTTTAAGCTGCAGCGCTATTTGAAGAAGCACATAGCTAGAAAACATTAGGAAATTTGTCAGTGTGCGGGCCTTCAAATTGCAGCGCTATTTGAATAATAATAATAATACTGTAAATTTAGGACGCACTTGCCTCCTGACAAAACCTGGAGCTCAAGGCGTTTACAATAACAAATAGTTAATAGTTCAAAGTAGTAATAAAAGGCTTCATTAAAGCGTCATAGCACTCAATTCATAAATCGACACATGAACACGCACGCAGACATAACCAATTCACTGAGATTATTCTTTCATACTATATATATATATATATATATATAGAGAGAGAGAGCAATGATATGGACAGAGACTGATGTAGATTAGAATAAAAATAGGAGCCTGTGTGTGTGCTTGTGCGCGTCTGTGTAGTCATTAAAAAAATTGTGCGTTCCAAGCACACAACCTAAACTATTGACTGGATTATATTCATCATTGAATTGTGGATAGGATCATATTCCCAAATGAAGTGATTGATTTGATCGTAATTATTCGTAAATGAAATGATTGGTAAAGGTAAAGATGTGCCACCCCCCCTGCATTTCTCGATTAATTAAATTTTTCCGTTTTTGCCTTTCTTACCAAACATACAGCTGTATTTTATTAACCTTTTCAGGTAATTATCTTTTCGGAATACTAACCCTAACCCTAAGCCTACCCCCCCCCCCCCTATAAGACGGAAAAACGCAATGAACCACGACTGTGACAAATGCTGCAGTACATGGGGGTGGGGGTCGTATTAGATAATGGCCTTTATCATGACTGCAATTAATTATTGAACAAAGATAATTAGCTGAAAATGTTCATAAAATACAGCTTCATGTTTGGTAAGAAAGGCAAAAACGGAAAAATGGAATTAACCGAGAAATGTAGGGGTGGTGGCACATCTTTACCTATTCCAAAATGATTGACTGGAACTTGTTCAAAATGAAATTTGTGCGGAAACGGTAGCTGTGATGTGCCTATTATTCCATGTCGCTCAAAAAAACTTTTGAAGTAAATTTTTTTTTTTCCCTGTGATAATAACGAAGTATGATAAATTTCAGGGTTCTCACAGAGCTCTTTAAGAAAAAATCAAATACTTTTCCAGGACCATGCAAGTAAATTTCAAGGACTTACAAAAAGTACATGTAATATGGATAATAACAGTAAGTTTTATTTAAGTCAAACTGATATGAATATCCAACATCTGAAATGTTTACTCAAATCTTTTTTTTAAAACAGGTTTTGATAGTACTGGCTTACAATTTGAGAATATAGCCAGCTTATTTAGGACATTTCATGACTTTTCCTAGAGCTTTGAAGCTGCCCCCCCACCCCCCCTCCCCGAAGTTTTCAAGCCCTAGTAAAGGCCTTGCCAGTTTTCAAGGACTTGTGGGAACCCTGAAAATTTATTCAAATAAATTTAAGATTATTTTTTATTTCGCTACTTTTGGTGCCATTTGGATGGCAATTTCAAATTTGCCAAATTAGACCAGGGGCGTCGCCCTCTGTAGATTTAAGCAATTGTAGCTGTGATTGTATTGTAATTGAACAAAGGGGAATACTCTCTTTATAATCAACTCCCATCCACCAAAGTTGATTACGATACCAATCATCTAGCAATGCGTGGATCAGAGCCAAAGTGAGACAAACAATGCATCATTCTCAATAAAGAATGTGCCAAGTTCGCCTTTATGCCTCTTCACCCACACCAGTACACATCAATGCATTGCTAGATGATTGGTATCGTAATCAACTTTGATGGAGGGGAGTTAATTAGAAAGAGAGTATCCCCCTTTGTTCAATTTCGTTATCCCCTCTCTTGGCCTCACTATTTCATTCTGTGATTGTATTGTATTATCACTTTTGAATAATGTTAACCCCTTCACTGCCACGACCATTTTGAATAATGTTAATGTGTTGACACAGACCTTAAAGATAAATGAACAGTCCTAACCATCTTGCATAATTTATTTCAGCATTCCTACGGAAGTTGTCTCTATCCGTCTAGTTTAATGTGTACACAGACCTTAAACAGTCCTTGCATAATTTATTCAGCCGGAAGTTGTCCCTCCCCGCCCCAAAACCACCGGTAGCTTGCCCCCCCCCCCCCCCCCCCCACTCTGAGACCCCCTCTAATGTCATATTTATCACATACTAAGTTCTGGCTTGTTATATTATATGTGGCGGTACCATAGCCGATGAGGTTTAACTGAGGCGTGGTTACCGCTACACCTATCTGTATTGTTAAAAAATCTGGACTTTACTGGAGTTGCACTGCCTCCGGGCATTGCCTCCAGTATCGTTCCCACCATCTTTGTATTTACAAATGTCCCATATGTGTCTGTTCCAGACCGAGAGAACGTAAAACACAATTTTTCATTCATTCTGGCTTGTTATGCACACACTATGAAGAAGCTTCTCACTTGCAATGATGTGATAGCAACTTGTACGGCGTTCTGAGTGCTTCAAAAGAGATTTTCCCGAAAATTTGTGAAAGAATCTGAACACTAGAAGTTGGGGGTTTTCCGTAACAAATGCGAATGAATGCAAGAGGGTTAATTCAGAGAGTAATCTGTTGATAATGTGCCATTTTACTGCCGCGAATTGTGTGGCTCTCGAGTTATTATTCGCTCAATAAACTTGAAACTGTTGTAAAAGAATCAAAATCTTGTCACGCTTTTTTTCCTTCCAATTATTACCGTAGTTTTCGGACTATAAGGCGATACTTTTCCCCCAGACTGAGACCCCTGCGCCTTATAATGTGACTTCGAAAATAGTAAGAAAATATAATAACAGAATCTGAATGTTGTGTATAAATTTGGGGGGTGTGCCTTATAGTCAGAAAAATACGGTATCCGTTTTCTCACCACACACACACATGCACTTCTTACACGATATCTCATCATCACATACACAAACAGAGAGACAGAGACAGACAAAGAGAGAGTGCATGCTGAGATTCATCAATCAAAAATCAAATGTTTTATTGCCATTAGCAAACAAACACCCATATGGCAAGGGGGGAACAACCGTTTAACATCCAAGGTAGACATCACTGGAATAAATGACAAATGTAACTTAATAATCTTGTCTTTTCTTTTTTCTGCTTTCTTCCCAGTAACAGCTTCCTTCACATGTATATATATATATATCCCATACACACCTACACACTCATACATTTACCCATGGATACATACACACATACTCACACTCACTCTCTTACTGTCCGCAGTATTGTATCCTTGGGAAAGATACTTTGCTCCTATTTCCTAGTCCTGCTTTGCTACCTTTGTATTCAGCTCTGTATGTATAATAGTATGCCTTGCCATGTTTGTCTTTTGTGTTAAGCATATATGTATCAAGGACAGATTGGAAGAATAGGCTTTGCCTAAAATCTATATCCTTGGAAAATAAAGTTTAAGTTTTCAAGTTTTTCTCTCTCTCTCCACACATACTCACTCTCCCTCTCTCTCTCTCTCTCCCTCGCACACACACACCATTTTACTAACACACTAGGCATGGTGAGATTGAGACACAGAGACAGAATATACAGACATGATCGACTTGATTGGCATCATGGCTCAGTCGGTTCGAGACGCCGACTCGTAATCCAACGGGTTTGAGAGTGCGGAGGTTCGAACCCAGCTCTGTCCGCAGTGTTGTATCTTTGGGAAAGCTACTTTACTCCTATTTCCTAGTCCTTCGGACCGGACTTAAAACAACCGAGGTCCCTGTGTGTGGACGCATGCACAAGATCTTGCACACACGTTAAAAAAGCCCATTCCACTATTCGGTAGGAGTAGGCCATGTTGCGCGGGTAGGATGGATGACACGAACTCACATAGTACGCAGAAATGGGACGTGCTGCACAGCAGGCGACGCGCTCTCCTGGTGGGAGCAACACAAATTTCACATAGACGAGTCTGTGTGACTGGAAAGTACCATGGGAGCTACTCTCATTTTTACACTGATTTCAGTATTTTTAATTTTACCAGAAACTGAACTTGTTTTTTTTAATTCATCAAAGAAAGAGTTTTGACCAGAAGCGATTTGGGGCGTTTTGAACTTTGTTCTATGTTGGAAGTTTACAAAGGCAATGTAATAATTTTGCAAGGCTTATTAGACTCAAACTGTCTCTGACTCTCATTTTAACTGTCTGTCTGTCTCGTTATGTCTCTCTCTTAAGTTGCCCCCCTGAATCGTCCGATGGGGCTCTGCCCCTGTGCCTTGCCGGGGCCATGGGTCCCTGAACCCCTGCCTTTCATTTTTTTTTCCATTTTGGGGAGTTGCACCCATGAAGTACTGATACAACACTGATATCAAATACCATTCACTCGAGTTGCGTTGAAATGTTTACAAAGTGAAGTGAAAAGTACTGACGCTCTTCAAACCAACCTCCATATAATTAAAAGGCAGTTCTTCTTCATAACTTCTGCGTGTCGCGTGCAAATTTGCAGCTCTACAAGTGCAGTTGTAGTGCACGCGCACTATAACTTCACTTGCGCTCCAAGTGTCAAGTGTACTATCCGGGACAGAAAATATGTTACGGAAAAAGTGATATTTTCATTCTTCAAATCCCCTATAGAGACAGCACTCTCCTGCTGCATTCAACCAACACATTCCGATTTCGGAGGAGCTCAAAGGAGAAAATATTTGGGATTTAAAAAAAAAAAGAAGGCAGGAGAATGGGCCAATAAGTCCCAAAGATAGTAGATGACAGAAAGTAAAGGCAAATGACAAGAGTCAAAGAGAGTGACATATATGACATTAGAGGAAGTTGCAAGCACAGAACTTCCAGAAGGTGGGAGAACTATTTGTACGAAAGATCCCCCCCCCCCCCCGGTATCCCCACGCGGAGAGGCTCGTGGAGGTCGTCCAGCTCCCTGTATGGAGGCACGAGGCATCCACCCACTACCCCAAATACTGATATCAAATACCATTCACTCAAGTTGCGTTGAACTTTTTACAAATCTGAAGGGGAGAGTACTGATCCTCTTTAAACCAACCTCCCTATAATTAAAGGGGCACCGTGATGGATGAGTTTTTGCAAGAAACACGTCGAGATCACCAGGAAAACACCCTTTACAGAGATCGCAACTCACTTTGCTCTGGTTTCCTAGAAATCAAACCGTCAAATCGGCGATTCGTCCTTGGCGGAGGTGCTGGAAGTCAGATTCTTTCAGTGAAAGAGAAGTCATGCCTTCTCTTTTCTAATGGCCGACTGAGTTGCTTAGACCAAATCAAGATCATTTTAGGAAACCAGAGCAAAGTGAACGTTCCGATTCTTGAAAAGGCTGTCTTTCTGGTGATCTCGACATGTTTCTTGCAAAAACTTATCCGTCAGGATGCCCCTTTAAAGGGCAGTTAAATTGTAGTTTGCTTTAACAAAAAAACAACCTGAAACAGACTGAGACAGCAACATCACTGAACGAAACAGCACAAACAAATACACAAGAAGCGCAAAGTGACGTTATTTTATTGACGAGAGAAACCCCCCCCCCCAAAGAATGTGGTATTTCAACAGATTATGTAATCCCCCGTGGGGATACCGGGGGTCTTTTGCATAAATAGTTCCCCCACCTTCTGGAAGTTCTGTGCTTGTAACTACCTCTAATCCGACACTGTCTTTGACTCTGCCTTTTCCCCTTGCTTGTTGTCATCTATCTTTCTGCCTTTCCGACCCATTCTCCTGCCTTTTTTCAAGAAACACTTTTCAAAAACATTTCCTCCAGCCGAAGTCGGACATGCTGGGCCTAATTATTTCTTGCTTAGGCGCATAACGGCGGCACGACGCATCTGCGCTCATAATTGACAGGAAACTGAGTGATCGAAGAAGAAGAAGAACAGATTATGTCCTTTTCAAACAACACAGGAAACAACACAACACTTCCCCTCTTCACAGACAGACATAGGCAAAAACATAACCTCCTCCTCCACCGGTGGAGGTTACCAAAACATTTGGGCTACAGTCGATCTGAAGTGTGTACAGTGGAACGTCCCTTATAAGACCTTCAAAAAAATCATCCAAAATGAGGTCTCGACGACAAAAATAGTGTTTTACGTCCTCTTGGTCCGAATCAGACACGTGTATATGGGACATTTGTAAATACAAATATATGGTGGGAACAATACTGGAGGCAATGCCCGGAGGCAGTACAAAACCAGTAAAGTCCCGATTTTTAAAAATTAATACAGATAGCTGTAGCGGTGACCACGCATCGGTTAAACCTCATCGGCTATGGCACAAATATAAAAGTAAAGGTAGTCAAAGTGTGGAGAGGTGTTAGGAACGAACCCACCCGTGAGGGTAGGCATGCATCTCTGCGGTTTGTACGATAACCCTCGGACCACGGCCAAAATGAGGTCTTATAAGGGAGGGGTCTTATATAAGGGAGGTACTTTTAATACTTGCAAAGAAGGGCAATGTCTCAGAGTGGTAGGTGTGTGTGTGTGTGTGTGTGTGTGAGGAAGTAAGAGAATGTTGCATGCAATCCTGTTTATTTTACTTTCTAATGATTCATTATTTTTTTGGCCTTTAATGTTCTTGGTATCAATGTAAAGCGCACTGAGCTCATGTGAGAAAGAGCGCTAGATAAATTCCCATTATTATTATGATAGGTCTTATGTGGGAGGGAGTCGTATAATGGGAGGTCTTATAAGGGAGGTTCCAGTCAAGACTTGGGGGGTGGGGGGGGCGCCTTATAATCAGGTGTGATTGTAGTCGGCAAAATACGGTGTATTTTTCTCACTCTCTCTCTCTCTCTGTGCCTGTCTCTCTCATTTTAATCTAATATGTACACAGAATACACTTTAACAAAAATCATTCATCGTTCATTATGCATGACAAAATGCAATTTTTTCTCCCTTTCTCATCTGAGATCTAACAAACACAAAACTTGCGCTCTCTCTTTCTCTCTCTCTCATTCATGTATATTAAACAAAATAGACTATAAATAATGTCCAGCATCTTTAATATGACAAAATGCATCTCTCTCTCTCTCTCTCGTTCATGTAATTTAACAAAATATGCAAAATAGACATACAAATAATGTCCAGCATCTTTTAAACTCCCCCCCCCCTTCTCTCTCTCTCCCCCTCTCTCTCATTCATGTAAATTGATCAAAATAAGCAAAAGTTAGCCTATAAAAAATCTTCACTATCAGTATCACAAAAGTATGACCAAATGCATCTCTCTCTCTCTCTCTCTTTCTTTGTCTTTGTTCTAAAGTGACCCCCCCAAAAATCCCAAAGCAAACAAGAAGAAAAAAAAAGTCAATCTTATTGCTGTGGCTACTATGTCAATCAGACTGTTTTGGTTTTACTTTTGTTCATTCATCCCACTAACCCGCTTTAAAAAAGAAAAGAAAAAAAAAAAAAAATGTCTCAAATTCTGTGGCTTTGCAAGCCCTGCTCTCATGGTGACCTCAGTTTCGGTTTCCAATCCAGTCTATGCCTTGGTGCGTTCGGGTCAAAGTCATGGGGATCAGTGTGTTCTGGGGAGCTGTCGGTGGACGGTCGTGGTCGGTGGCGCCCTCGGAGGAGGACTTCACTCACGCTGGCTCCGTGACTAAGAGAATAGTGTCGTCAGTAGGGGGCGTAGTAGGTGGTGTCCTGAACAGGCTCTACTGAACTCCACCGAAGTGACTCAGCAGCAGTGCAGTGTCTCGGTTGGTTGCCTCCTGACGGCCTAACATAGATTCGCTCCTCTTGGACTGCTGGTCTCGGATTCTGCGACCTGAACAATCCGGGGTGTGGCTGCGAATTGGGACTCGGAATGAGCAGCGTGGGAGCAACGCCACTGGGACCCAGAATATGGGACAGCAAAAAAAAACCACCACAAAAATCAAACAAACAAAAAAACCCGCTTTAAAATGGGCAAACATGCCCATTCAAATAAACTTCTTCTTCTTCTTCGTTCGCTCAGACAGTTTCCTGTCATATGAGCGAAGATGCGTCATGCTGCCGTTATGCGCCCAACTACGGAATAGTTATAGAATTCATAGAAAAAAAAAGGCAGGAGAATGGACCAGTAAGATAGAAAGATAGCGGATGACAGTAAGCAAAAATGGAAAAGGCAGAGTCAAAGAGAGTGATGGATTAGAAGTTACAAGCACAGGATTTCCAGAAGGTGGGGGAACTATTTGTACGAAAGACACCCCCCCCCCCCCGGTATCCCCACGGGGGGATTCAAATAAACCATTCAGACTCAAGACTTCTCTCTCTCCCTCTCTTGCTCATGTTAATTAATGAAAATGAACGAAAACACTTTTTAAAAATGTCTAGCATCTTTAATATAACAAAAATACAGTATGACAAAATGCATCTCTCTCTCTCTCTCTCATTCTCTCTCTTTGTCTCTCATTATCACCATTGTTTATGCACCCTTTACGCGTCCTCCCTTTCACCCCTTCGTCGTTCCCCTTTGTACTGTGGCCTAAGGCCGAAGCGCAAATAAAAAACCTTTCAGTGTTCTTTCTCTCTTTCTCTCTCTCTCTCTCTCGCAAGGACAGATTGTAAAAATAGGCATCTTTATCCTTGTTAAATAAAGTTTTTCAGTGTTCCGTGTTCACTCTCTCTCTCTCTCTCTCATATCTTACATTCAACCAACACAGACAAATCTATCATTCATGTATTCACGTAAGTGCACAAAATATAGAAGACAAGAAAACAGTAAATGTTCTAAAAAAACAGTACCTAAATGTTCTAAAACTGACAGTACATTGTAGTACCATAAATGTTCTAAAAAAGAAAAATCTCTACGTTTTCAGAAACCCTGGAGCTGCGGCTTTTATGCATGATAGTCTGTGGCACACAAACTAGGAGGCATTTTTTGCACTGGGTCTTTGTGCTGCAGGCTTGGGGATCAGTTGGCCTTTGGGGACCTTCCCCAACGCTGTAGCCCTCTTGGCTGGTGGGGATATCCCTTCCAGATGTTTTTTTTGCAAAACTTGTCTATTATAATTCTTCATGTAACTTACTGGTATGTCGATGACAGTATGATTTCATTTCCAGTATCGTATCTATTAAAGCTTGATTGAGGAGGTGAATGTGGTCTATGTTTTTTCATAGAACTTTCACATTGTAACTCTTTTACTCTTGTATAAAATTTGTATGCGTGTGTGTGAGGAAGAAGGAGAGCGTTGCGCGCAAGCATCATGTGTTTTTTTAACTTTCTAGTGAATTATTTATTTATTTATTTGTTTGCCTTCAACTTTCTTGTTCTCGATGTAAAGCGCATGTGAGATAGAGCGCTATATAAATTAACATTATTATTATTATTATCTCCAATTTCAACAAACCTCAGCCTATCGTTCAGAACAGTAGCTGGAACTTCTCACAGAGTTTTTCTACATTTATAACAACAAACAAGTGCAACGCAGAGCAGCAGCAAAGTCCCCTCGCAGCATCGCCGAGCTACTCCGAAATCGAGAGAGAGAGAGAGAGAGAGCGTCAACCACAGAGCTACAAAGCTGTTTCATGGCGCATGTGTGTTCGGACCTGTGATTTGAGCGCGCACTATCATGCGCACATGAGCGCACAGAAAAATTCATGACAACTGTGTTATAGACCATTCATCAAGAAATGTGAAAAAAAACTGCATTGAAATACATGCAAAACTTCGCGAGATATTAGCGATTATGTGTTTCGAGGGTTGAACCCCGTAACTGGCGCGACCTTGACCTTAATGTAAAACTAAATACATCAGTGGATAGCTTGCATCTTGGCAAACTAGTATACCAAATTTGATGATGATAGACTGAATAGTTTTTGAGAAAAACGGACGAATAGCCGGACGGACGGACGGAGGCACACCGGACGGATCAGACAGAAACAATAGCTCCCTGAACCTTCGGCTCGGGGACTAATGAACAACACTTATTATAGGTCTTCAACGTGGATTTTCAATCAGTTAAATCTGTAACTTAGTGTAAGCATGAAATTGAATAACTAGAGCTGCGTCTTTCCCCTGGTGCCTCGGCCTCTTCGATAAGATAGCTGAGGGTGTCCTTCCAACTCTCCACGCAGAACAGTTCCTTACCCCGGTCTCCACTAATTGTCGCAGGATCAAGCCGACCAGATTCAAGGGGTTCCAAGCCACTAATATCTTGGACAGACATTTGTGGCCATTTATTTATTTAGACAAGAAACCCCCCCAAAAAAACCCCACCCATATTTTAGTTTGCAGCGAATTTCCAAGCGTCTTACACACTTGTCTTCAGGCCCTATTGTGCAAATTGATTAATTTAGGGAATTTCTGTTGCGCACTACCTTCAAGCTCAATGCGCTTAACTCTTCTCGTGACGTTTGTTGTTGTTGTTGACGTTTTGGGTCGTCTGTTGCATCTCAACGTACAGGAGAGGAGTAACTATTCCCCCCCCCCCCCCCCCCCCCCACGAGAGCCCCATGCGTTGCTTTAACGGGAAGAAGCATTGTCATCGTAACCCCTAAAGACAGACAAACGCATGGCAGGGTGCTTGGCAGTGAATGTCTGCATTTGGTGGGAGTGTAGAGTGATGTCCTGGATGAATGCATTCGCCCAGTGTGGTGCTAGAAGGGTTAATGAAGACTGAAGTACAGTATTTTTTTCTGACTATAAGGCAATACTCCCCCCCCCCCCCCCCCTAGATTCAGACCTCAGCGCCATATAAAACGACTAAATTGTCTGTGTAGAGATGGTGTAGGTACTGTTATCGCTGCATTTTTAAAGCGTTATTCTTGCCTCGTTTTCCAACTGATTACCGTAATTTACGGACTAAAAGGCGCATCTAATTATAAGGCGCACTCCCAAACTTGACTCAAAATTCAGATTTTGTTACTCTATTTCCTTACTGTATTATCAGCCACATTATAAGACGCAGGGGTCTCAGTCTGGGAAAAAAGTATCGCCTTATAGTCCGTAAAATACGGTATGTCTCGATTTTAAATGTATTTTTGTTTGTGGCTCAAGCCACAAACCTATAACTCACTTTGTCGGTCGGTCTGTCTGTCTGTCTGTCTGTCGGTCGGTCAGTCCAAAATTGTCGCACTTCAAATCGAGGCTACACTTCAAATTGAGGCCGCACTTTAAAATGATGTATTTTAAAAGCGTACAAAATAATAAACATACGTAATACAGACACTACAACAGACACGACGAGTATGCGGTGCTTCTTTTGATGAGCATAAGTAGGATACATAGTTTTAAATGTTTTCCAAAAGATATAAAAAGTTACGAAAGGGTGCAGAGATAACACTGGTTTACAGATTAAAATTATTGAAAAGCCAGGGGAGGTGACTCATGATTGGAGTGGTAAAAATAGACCGCGTGCCACAAACTATTGCGATTTCGCGCTTGTTTTTTATATTCTTTGTTGTTGATAAATGTGTTCACTGTGGTTTTTCTTATGTGCACCTGGCTGCAACTGTTGTTATGAGATAATAAAGATGATTTGGATTTAATAATATAATAAAAAAAATATAACAACAAAATCTGAAATTTGGGTAAAATTTGGGGTGTATGCCTTATACAATTAATATTAAACGTATAGCCCTGTCGACAACTAAGGCCATGTCAGGGCTTTCACCACGTTAAATCTTACAATGTAAGCCTTAAACAATAGTACACCCTATATATATAAAACTTTTTTTTTTTTTTTTTGGGTCCTAGAAAAAGTGTATGGGTGTAGGCGAAAATTTGGAAAATATTTAAAATAAATAAACAAGGCTAGTTGGGAGTTGTTTTCCGACTTTGTATTTTTAGTTAAAATAAGTTATATATATATGTTTTTTTTCAAGCAAACTATATATATAAGAGGAAAGTTTAATGGTGTGGTTGTTTTTTCTTCTTCAATTCTTGTATGTTTATATATATATGGTGCATAGGAAAAACCTACATAAGTCACTCAGAATGATTTGAGTAAAAGCCAAAAATAGTCAACAACCCCCAAAATATCAAATTTCTATTTACGGCATATTTATGTCTATTTTCATGTGTTCTACCAGTATCCACAACATAAAAGACAATTTTGAATGATTTCTTTGTTCATTTGATCGTTTTCTAAATCAAGTCAGTTGAAACAAAGAGGCAAAATTGCATCTTCTATGCCCGATTTCTGCAAATGGTCTATTTCAAATGCCAAACGATCAATAATTATAAAATAAAAACTAGACAAGATAACTCAATTCGGTTTTCTGTGTATTAACAAAGAATCTTTGCTCCATCATGAAAAATTGCAATCACAATTTATGCCAAAATTCCAATCATTATGTCTGGTTTTCCCCTGCATTGTCACATATTGTCCAAAAAATATGGTATACACTATTTCAAACGTCAATGCCACGAAAGTTCTACCATTCTTCTCAGGTAAAACCCAATAGGCACAATCAGCCTTCTTCCTTCCCTTTCACTAGTGACCGCACCGTCTCGCTTTTTTTGAGAGAGAGAGAGAGAGAGAGAGAGAGAGAGAGAGAGAGAGAGAGAGAGAGTACATTTTTTTAGGCATTTTAGTTTTTACCCATGAAGAACGATAGAACCTTCCGGCGTTGAAGAACCCCCCACTTTCTCTCCTAGCATTTTACCTTTGAAGAACGATAGGACCTTCCGGCTTTGAAGACCCCCCCCCCCCCCCTTCTCTCCAAGCATTTTACCCTTGAAGAACGATAGGACCTTCCAGCATTGAATAATAATAATCATAATAATAATAATAGTACATTTTTATAGCGCTTTACCTCAGATGAGCCCAAAGCGCTTTACAATCAATTATTCATCAACAACTAGACAACAAAAACAGCATTCAAGAATGACACCAACCAGCAACAATGCATACACAAAGCAACTCTCTCTCTCTCTCTCTCCCTTTCTCTCTCTCTCTCTCCCTTTCTCTCCTCTCACACACACTTTCTCTCCTAGCCTTTTACCCTTGAAGAACGATAGGACCTTGCGGCGTCGAAGAACCCCCCACCCCCACACCGACTTTCTCCCCCTTGTGCTTCCTGCTCATGTGGTCCTTCAGATGCTGGGACAGCTTGTAGGCCAGGGGGCAGAGGGGGCAGGCGTGGGGCTTGAGGTCCGAGTGGCTGACGCGGTGCTTGCTCAGCGTGACGGAGAGGGCGAAGCCCCTCCCACAGTCCGGGCACACGTGAGGCCTCTCCCCCGTGTGGGTCAGCCGGTGCCTGCTCAGGCCGCTGGACTGCGCGAACCCTTTGCCGCAGTGCCCGCAAACGTAGGGCTTCTCCGACGTGTGGGTGAGGCTGTGGCGTTTCAGGTCGCTGGACTGGGTGAAGCCTTTCCCGCACTCCCCGCAAACGTAAGGGCGCTCCCCCGTGTGGATTCGGCGGTGCACAGTCAAGCTCACCGCCTCGGTGAACGCCGAGCCGCACACGTCGCAGATGTGGGGGCGCTCGTCCGAGTGCACGCACTTGATGTGGCGCTGCAAGTGGCTCGGGCGCTTGAAGGTCAACTCGCACTGGTCGCACTTGTGCGGCCGCTCCTCCGAGTGGGACTTGAGGTGCTGGGTGAGCTCCCCGGGGCCGGTGAAGGCCTTGCCGCACACCTCGCAGGAGAGCGCCTTGGGGCTGCTGTGGTGCAGCATGTGCGTCTTCAGGTGGGAGACCTGGGTGTAGCTCTTGCTGCACACCTCGCAGACGTACGGCTTTTTGCCCGAGTGGAGCAGCTTGTGCCTCTTGAGGGACCAGCTCTTCGTGAACGCCTTCCCGCACTCGTCGCAAGCGTAGCGCTTTTTCTTGCGTTTCCCGTCGACTTTGTCACGATGATCGTCGTCTTCCGTCGTTAGCGCTCTGCTGCTGTGACTGTTCGTCATCATCGTCGTTGCCGCGTTGATGTCAAAGTCTCCGTCGTACCTTTCGGGCGTGGAGGACCCCGGTAACACAATGTGCAGCTTCTCCCCGTGAGCCAGCGCCAGGTGGAGCTCCAAGCGGCTGACCAGCAGGAAGGCGTCGAAGCACATGTAGCAGACATGGCACGTGTCCATTGGCAGCGTCAGCGACCGCGACGCAGCAGCGGCGTTGTTGTTGAAAGACGTTGTCGCGGGCTGTATCGAGGTCTGGTCTGGCGAGTGTTCTTCACCCTCCTCCTCCTCCTCATCCATGGACCATTGCGGTTCCAGCTTCTGCGGAAAGAAGCGCGACGAGATTGCCTTAAAACCATTTGCAAAGCAGATGATAGCATTTATGTGTGATCTGAATATTGCGAGCGCATGCACGCGCACGCACTTGCACACATACACACACACAGCACCATTCTGATTCTTTTTTTTATCAGTGCCGATAGTTTGAATGTAAAAGAAGCAATGGAAGCCTCTCCTAGAAGAATGCGATCCATATTGCTCTCTAGTCGCCCCTTGACTGACTGTGACCATCAATTCCATCACCACTCAAACTGCACCCCCTCTTCATCACACCCACGCATTCACATGTATGTATCATACGCCGGTCAGTCGTGTTCGACCCTTCTTCTTCTTCCCTTTGATCAGCCTCCTTCATCAAGTTGAAGATTCTGCTGATGTTGGAGAAAAAAACACCCCTAATAGCAGTCAGGCAGATGCTATTCCTGCGGGCTGGGATTATTTACCTGGGATAGAATTTGTTTATAGTGGTGATGCCTTGCCTAGAGAAATGCATTTTCTTTTGAATTTAAAGCAAGTGTGCGTGTGTGCGTGTGCGTGCAGTTTTTGTGTTTGTTTGTTTTTAGCTTAAGTGCCTGACCTGGATGCTACACCCCTGCACACACACACAGACACAGGCACACACACACACACACACACAGACGCAGAGGCACACACACACACACACCATTCCTATAAACAGTCTCTTCAACATCAGCTGCTTTTGAAGATTTTCACCCACACACCAAGACTCTTGCCAACGGATCAAAAACCACAAACTAAACAAAATTTGAAACTTAACCAAGTACCATACATTTCGGACTATAACTATAAGGCGATACTTCCCCCCCCCCCCAGACTAAGACCCCTCTGCCTTATAATGGGACTAATAATATAGTAAGAAAATACAATAAATAAATATGAATTTTGTTTCAAATTTGGGGGGGGTGCACCTTTTAGTTTTACTAAGGGGTGCCTTACACTGTTATAGTAAAAAAAATATGGTAGCAACTATAATATTAATAAAAAACAACAATAATAATAATGAAAAAACAAGCGCGAAATCACAATAGTTTGTGGCACGCGGTCTATTTTTACCACTCCAACCATGAGTCACCTCCCCTGGCTTTTCAATAATTTTAATCTGTAAACCAGAATGTTATCTCTGCATCATTTCGTAACTTTTGATATCTTTTGGAAAACATTTAAAACTATGTATCCTACTTATACTCATCAAAAGAAGCACCGCATACTCGTCGTGTCTGTTGTAGTGTCTGTATTACGTATGTTTATTATTTTGTACGCTTTTAAAATACATCATTTTAAAGAGCGGCCTCAATTTGAAGTGTAGCCTTGATTTGAAGTGCGACAATTTTGTCAAAATGTGCGACAATTTTGGACCGACCGACCGACAAACAGACCGACCGACAAAGTGAGTTATAGGTTTGTGGCTTGAGCCACAAACAAAAAACAAGTAAAAGAAGACCCCCCAACACACAACGAAACAAAACAGTAGCCTTAGAATATCACTATGGTTCTTACAGACCTGTTTACCCTTATAATAAACAACCTGGAATTTGCCACATAAAACCCCAGAATTTGAGAAGAAGAAAAAAACAGAATTCACATTGCAATGTCGCTTATGCCGCCATGCGAAATTTTGAAGTCCACGTTGCAGTACTTGCAGTGTGCATGCTCGTCTCCTAAACACGAACTTGTTATTCCTGGCACTTTCAAATACTTTTGAGAAAACTTCTGCTTCACTTTGGGCCGTTTCACCCTTATCACTGCTGTCGTTTGTCGAAGATTTCTGGCGCTTGCCGCCTGCGGTTGACTTGCCTGACAACATGTTTGGCGCAAAACTACAACCCTTGCGTCTTTTCATACAAATGGAAACAAATAATAGACGGTTTTTCGAAATCCCGGGATTTTCAGCGTTCACCCGGAATTTATTATTTTACCCAGAATTTTTGCAAATTCCCGGGATAATTCCGGCCAAACTGGGAGGGTAAACAGGTCTGTTCTTAGCCTTGCTAAAAATACAAGAACTTAACACTCTTATTCCTGCAGTCTCCAGGACCTCCCGTCCAAAATGGATGATCTGAATCCCATAACCCTCGATAGCCGCTGCTGAACGCCAGGTCTAGTAGCAGGCATGGGAATTGTCAGAGACAAAAAATCCTCTCTATATTCCGAAAAGCCCCCCAATTAAGAAAATCGCGTACTTAGCCCCTAGTGCATTGACTGCCCTCAAAAACGCCATAGGTTGAATTATTTAGTAGTAACAAAAATGAAGTATTTAGTAACAATTTCAATTTTTTTTCCGCGGAAATCCGCGAATTCGCGGACAATTCCCATGCCTGAGTAGGTTCACTTTCACTTTCTCCCTACCCACAATGCAATATACTAAGTTAGTTCTTCCTTTACCTGAGTCTCGCTGGTCCGTTTTTGGTTTTTACAGCAAGGGAAACCACCCAATAGTCTTTTTGAACGAATTTTTCAAAGGAGACGCTAAAGTTTTGTTTTTTGGCCACGTGACGTCAGCAGTATTGACCCGGTCGGATGTTTGGAGTGCTATTACGGATTTTTACTTCCAATTCATGGTTTGTTGTGTGACAGTGTGTTAGCTTTCGAATGAAAATATCATCATTGCTATTCAATATGCATCTATCAGAAATTAAATGGGAGTTAGATTTTATTCTGGGCGATTTTTTTAGATAAAAGATTTGGTGTGACGTTCGGAGTTACTCCCCTTCTCTTATCTCTTAGGATCGATTCTCGGTTCGATTGATCGGGGATCATAGGGTTAAAGCAAGAACATGAATAAGATCTAAACTATCAAGAGAGGTTAAAATGGTTAAATTTACATTCATTAAAAGGAAGACGTGTAAGTGGAGATCTCGTTCAGGTATATGAAATTTATAATAATTTAGATGATATAAGTTTTGAGTCTCTATTTTCAGTGTCTACATACAGTAAAACTAGAAATCAAGAAGGTTATAATACTAACAAACGAAAACATTGTTTTAGTAACCGTGTTGCTAGCCTCTGGAACTCACTGCCACCTAACTTTAAAAGAGCACAATCAACTAACCAACTCAAAAATCTCCTGGGCCTGTAAAGATCTCCTGGACAGTAAACAATACAGGCCCTGGACAGTAACAAAATTATTAGTCAAATATTTTTTTATTTTGACGATTGATTTGAAATCGTACTTTTTACCGCATGCAATATGCAAAGATGTCAAATAAATTCCAAATGGATGGGACGTTTTATAAGCCGTGAGGCTTGAAGGCTGAAGACTGTCCCTATCTCCCTATCTACCTACCTACCTGGGAAAATATAAGAACAATATCTGAATTTTGTGTAAAATTGGGGGATGCGCCCTATTACAATAATATAACAAAAAAAACGTACAACAAATTACAAAAATGCTACTGTTGTTTACATTTTTGTTTTGAAAGAAAAAGATTACTCACCACAACAAAGTCGTCGGCAGAATATTTCCCATCTCTCTGCTCTGTGGAAGGCCCGCCGTATGAAAACGACATCTGTAAATGGAAAGAAAACACACACACACATAAGAAAAAAATGAAACACAAAAAAGCAACCAAGAAAGCGAAGCTGTTTTCCAAATTTTTGTCTTATTCAGACTTTGTCTAGGACTCACACACACACAGTGCAAGGGTGCTACTCTTTCAGTTTTACACCGATTCAGAATTTTTAATTTTACCCAAAACTGAACTTGTTTTTTGTTAATTCATCAAAAAAAGCAACAACAAAAACCCGACCACAAGCGATGTGGGGCACTTTGAACTTGGTCGTTCTATCTTGGAAGCTTAGAAAGGCAATGTAATAATTTTACAAGGCTTATTGCACTCAAACTGTCTCTGTCTCTCATTTTAGCTGTCTGTCTGTCTTGCTGTCTCTCTCTCTTTTAACCCTTTCGCTGCCAAACATTTTTCAGACAAAAAGTACCATTAAACTTAACTGGGTAGAGAAAGTAAAATATCTGCAATATTGTGAATTCCTCTATGACATATATAACATTAGGCCTATCCTTCTCCCAAATTTAGGAAAATAGGGTCTTTGGATAACAGGTTGTGATTTGATGCCTTTTAGTGACATGGGTGTTAAACCATTGTGGTGCTATAATGCGACATTGGCGGTGAAAGGGTTAAGCTGCCCCCCTGAATCGTCTGATGGGGCTCTGCCCCTTGTACCCTGCCGGGGCCATGGGTCCTTGGACTCCTGGCTTTCAGGTTTTTTTTCATTTGGGGGAGTTGCACACACGCACACAAACGCACACACGCACGCACACAAACAAGAACCTTAGCATTTTTTGCATGCACAGTGATTCCAATGCATTACTGTGCCCGTCCAAGTCAGTGGCGTAGGAACGTTTTCAAGCCAGGGGGGGCAGGAGGGGGGGGGGGGGGGGGGGGGCGCAAGCGCACGGACAAGACAAATGGATGGATAGGTTAAATTACATGACTTAGTAAATCCTACAAAAATACTTTATTATTGTTATTTTTAAACATAATCATAATCAATGATATAAAAAAGTCTATGAATGAAATAAAACATGATGTGAATTGAAAGGAGACAACAAAAAAGCATAAAAATACAACCATGTTTGGGGCGGATCAGCCAGTCATGGAAGAGGGGAGGGGGTAGCTCCAAGTGGTCAGTTGGGGTGGGGTGATGGGTCTGGGGGGATTGCCTCCCAGAAGCTGATGATAATTTGAATGTAAAAGATGCAATCAAGGCTTCTCGTGAGAGAATAACTGTAGCATGGAACTACAATTTGTCTTCCTCTTTTTCTTTCCATTTTTTGTCTGAGGGGTGGAACCCCTGTAACCCCCCTCAAATCCATCCTTGATGCAGTACCAAGTCCATGACAGCAATGTGTAGTGAATGGGCTGAGACTATTAACTCTTTCGTTTCCTTGTGTCCTTTCTGTTTTTTTTGCTGTTATAAATTTGGGGGGGGGGGGGGGGGGCAGAGAGATACTCCTGTTCCTACGCCAGTGCAAGTCGCACAACACTTTATTTCTGTCCCTGAACTTTCAAACTTGTCGCAGATCATCTCGCCACCTGCATGCTGAGGCGCGCCACCAACTGCCAGCGTGCAGGACCCTGTACCGCCAGCAGTCCTTTTTTCCCTCGGACCATCGCCGAGTGGAACCTGCTCCCATCCGTGGCAGTGTCATCAGCCACGGAGTAAAACTTCAAACACCAGATCTGATCTGATCTGTTCAGCTGATGTAGATTCAGCTAAATAATTATCCAGCAACCCTCCCCCTCCACCCCCCCCCCCCAATTCCCTCCACCTCTACCCCCTCCCCCTGTATTAAGGCGCTCTTCTGCAGATCCCCAATTTCTACAGTGACAGAATAGTCAAGTTTGACAGTGGTCACTTATAGGAAGGAAGAACCCTTCTCTCACCCCTTCATCTCCTGCTGCTTCTCTGCACCAATCCAAGATCATCTTCGACCAAACCTAATCTAGCGCAGAACCTCTTTTCAGTTGACTCAGAATCTTCAATACCTTGAAGGCGGACAGGTGAGGCCAAAAAAACACCCACCCCCAAAGCAATAGGGTAGGTAGGTAGGCCCTAACTTTTTGTTGAATTTGTTGTTGTTGAGATCGCCGAGTGGTGTTGAAAAGACTAGTTCAAAAGGTTCAGCTAAACCTCCTCGGCAAGTGATAATGTTTTCCTTTCCTACATCCGGATGAATGTCCCAGAAAACATCCACGAGCGTTGATTGTAAATCTATGCTTTGAAAGTGCTAATCACCCTCATATTTTAAGAAATATGAGCGCATGGCTCCATTGAAATGGCAAATGACACCATTTTGCAATGACACGTGAACATTCAGCGCGTTAGAGTTATGTCCCCTGATGGGCATTCCCTGATTGAACTTGCGTCTCTCTCTCTCTCTCTTTTTTTTTGGGCCCGGGGGGGACTCGGACCAAAAAAAATTCATAGGGTCGGCCGAAAAAAATAAGGTAGGTCGGGATACTTCCTGTAACCCAGGCATGGTAGTGAGGGCAAAGTGAGTTTCGCGGAAGAATATCCATTTCATTTGAAAGATGTCGACTCAAACTAAAATGATGAAGTTAGGC
Source organism: Phymorhynchus buccinoides (assembly GCA_017654935.2). Lineage (NCBI taxonomy): Eukaryota > Metazoa > Mollusca > Gastropoda > Neogastropoda > Raphitomidae > Phymorhynchus > Phymorhynchus buccinoides. The sequence goes on along the minus strand of JAGGCT020004248.1, from coordinate 2,571,565 downwards.
GTCAAAATGAAGAAGAAGAAAAAGAAACACTAGGATCACAAATCTGGAAACGTGTGGTGTGAACTAGGCTGTACACGACTGCTAACTTCGGCGGGAAGTTGCTTGTTCAGTCATTCACATCCGGTTCCGCAAAGCGATTGCATAGGTTTTAACGCACATAATTTTTAGGCACCCGAGCGAATTTTTACCCCAGCTTTTTGTTTTGTTTTTGGGGGGTGTCAAATTTTCACTTTCGCGGAGGTCTACCATGCCTGCGTAACCACAACTATATTTTTTTTCCCCATAATGAAGAAGATATGGAGGATACAACAACAACAACAAATGTACACAATGTATCACGGCGAAATCAAAATGAAAGTTTTGCAAAATCAAAACTGATATAATTATAATAAGCACACCGTCAAATAAAAACGAAACAAAAGAAATATAGTCTTGCTTTCACTGTCTAAGAATTATACTCACTACTTGTTTATCACTAGTACTCTCAGTCCACATAGAGAATGGCAGAGGCTCTCCATGAACTGACGCCAGATGGAGTTCCAAACTGCTGACCAGCACAAAGGCAGCAGAACAATGCTGACACACACAGCCTCTTTCCAGAGACAGCAGTGACCCAGAAGTGTTGTCAGACATGGGCTGTACTGTGCTGTAGACAGCTGAAGGCTGATCTGGTGAGTCTTCCTCCATGGAACAAGGTGGTTCCAGCTTCTTCTTTTTAACAAACAAACAAACAAAACAAAAAACAACTGTCTTTTATTTTTCACACAAAATTCAGACGCACCTGTGCGCAATTAAACACAAGTATACATACATGTATACACAATAAGTGAATAACCGTAGTCTTGCATAATATACATAAATATACTTTCTCATGAATCCCCTCCTCCTTTCTCTTAACATTCTACATCATCCTATTGACGGTTATGATGCATTACAAATGCATGATGAATGATGCACACATATTGTGTATACACACACCACCTATAAACCAAGGTATGCCCATGCACTTAGCACACGTTAAACCCAGTGGCAACGAAAAAGTTGTCACTTGGTCAAAATTTAACACACACACACCCCTCTTTTACTTCCTCATCAGTCACACAAAAATCGCATGCAAATTTATTTATTTTTTAAATTGGGCTGTGACGCACTCTCCAGGTGGGAGCAACCCAAATTTCACAGACGCCTCTGTGACTATAAAGTACCTAATACCTAACACACACACACACATCCTCTGGTAAGATAAAGAAGACATTTTGTTCTTGATTTCATTCATGAAATAGTGAAAGAAACTCTGCAACTTGTACTCATACACTTTGTTTAAACAAATTTGTATTGATCATTGACATACACTGACAAGAACATACAACACAGTACAGGAAACACAAAAGCAACGCTTAATTAAAGTGTCACCTGCAAAGAGAGGCCAAAGACTGAAAGAGTGCCAGTGCAATGAAGCATCAAATTATACAAATAATGAAGGAAATACTCGAGGGGGGGGGGGGGAGAGAGAGAGAGAGAGAGAGAGAGAGAGAGAGAGAGAGAGAGAGAGAGTGAGAGAGAGAGAGAGAGAGAGAGAGAGAGAGAGAACTATTTATGCAAAAGACCCCCCCCCCCCCCCCCCCCCAGGTATCCCCATGGGGGATTTTACTAACTCATTCCCTCTGAACAACGATTTATGGGTCTAAAACGTGTCTCAATCCATGTTTAAAAAAAAAAAAAAAATCCAAACCACGTTTTTGGAGTTACTTCTCTTCATCACTTTTACAACTTTCGTTTCACTTCTGTTTGGCACTTCTGTTTGAAGTTTTAATGTTGAAAATGTAAAAAAAAAAAAAAAAAATCGGCCCTGCACTCGCCTCAGAAAACACTCCAATATGTTTTCATTAACAGTGATAGTAATAAGGAGGCTAATGATTCCGATCATGATGCAAGTAACCACGATTTCGAAGCAAAAAAATAAACTTGTATCAACCTGTAATGTTGTCAAAACTGAATCAATGACACTGTTGAGTTTTGTTGCGCTTCTTATTTGTTACAATTTTTTTCTAGGCAGCCCCAGGCCAGTCATGATGTTCGTCCAAGGGAGTGAAGTCTTGAAGGGGTTAAGTCCATAAGACTTCACTCACTCGGGGCGAATGAGCCGGATCCGGCTCATGGCTCGCACAACCGTTTAGGACGAATGGCCCGGATCCGGCTCATAAGAGTTTTCAAGAGGTTTTGATTTCTGGCGTCTAACCAGCTTTCCCGTGCGAAGTCATAACCTATTTTCAGTTTGCTTTGACCTTGCCTCTCTTGAAATCAACCAATCATTGCAGTCTTTACATTCAGCTTTGGTTGTAGAGGGTCCTAGAGGAGGGATTGAGGGTCCAAATGACATTGCGAATGCTGAAAATAATGTTTCTAGTGCATCCCTGAGACCCCCTGCACATTCTTTTGGAGGGTCCTTTAGAATTATAGTACTTCATAGACCCCCAAATGGGGGTCCCTGGGAGCCCTGGTATTGTTACTCACCACCACCACATCACTATTCACGCACGGTGAGCCGTCTACGTCAGTTTCTTCGTCCATTTTCTGTTCTTTCTCTCCTTTGTCTGTTCCTTCATCATCGGAGTCCATCTTGCCTTCTTGGTCTGTAAGGGAAACAAAGCCAGAAAATTAGTACAGTGGAACCTCCCTTATAAGACTCCCTCCCACATAAGACCTACTTCTCTGAGACATTGCCCTTCTTTGTTAGTATTAAAATTACCTCCCGACCCTTATAATGGAAGTTCAGTTTAACGTCGCGTATCGGCTTTCGCCATGTACGACGGGCTGAACAAACCAACCACGGTATAAACAAAAATTTATGTTCCTGAATCACTGTCTTAGCCAAAAGGCCGAGAAGCGATCAGTAATCTCGAGTATTCGAGTAATCTGACCCTTATAAGAAAGACCCCCTCCTTTTATAAGACCTCATTTTGGTGGATTTCTTTTAGAAGGTCATATAAGGGAGGTTCCACTGTAATCCGGGCTGCATGACAAAAATACCCCAGGACTTGAAACTCCCAACTTCTTCTCCTCCTCCTCAGGCAGCCAACTTCAACACGCTGAAGGTTCTGCTGCACTTTAGGGGGTAGTACGAAAAAGAGAGAAATAGCAAGAGATAGAGTACAAAGCGAAATAATAACATTATGGGGAAATAGAAAGAAAGAAATGAAATGATTGCAAGACAGTCAGGAAATAACTGAGTGTTCACAGATACACAGTTTACCATGTAGAAAGAATTAAGTTAAATATGTGAGGATTTGATTTGGGAAGGGGGGGATGGAGGGGGGTTGGGGTGGGTGGGTGTGATAGAGGGAAAGACGAGATAAAGGTCATGCCCGACCGTTAAATGTACCCAGACTGGCCAGGGACACCCGGGCCCCACATGATGCATGTAGAGTGTCATGCACGACCGCTTAGTCCCCCCAGATCAACCGGGGAAACACGGGCCCCACATGATGCATGCACAGGAGTATTTGTATTCAGGTGACAATACATGCATGCAAATAAAGGGGGGGGGGGGGGGGGGGGGGGGGGGCATCTGTTTTTGGTTGTTTTGGTGGTGGTGGTGGTGTTGTGTTTTTTATTTTTTATTTTATTTTTTAAGGTGTGGGGATGCAGGGGTTGGAGGTGGGGAGGGGAAGGCAGAGGAATGGTTGTTTAGTAGAGGTGCTTTTGGAGGCCCCTCTTGAAGGCCTCCAAGGACTGGGTGGAGGCAACTTCCTCGGGGAGGCCGTTCCACTGCGGGATAGTGCGAGGAAAGAAAGTGGACTGTCTGTATTGAGTTCTATGGCTAGGGATGTCGTATGAAGCTGAGTGAGATTGACGGAGACTTTTCTTCTGCAGGGTATTTGTTGGAAGATACTTGGAATTGATTTGGAGGAGATCTGTGTGGAATTTAAAGAAAGTAGTCAGACGGGCTTCAGTTCGACGGGTCTGTAGAACGGGCCATTTCAAGTTTTTCAGGTCTGCCGATCTTGTTGCCTGACGGTAGTCTCGGGCCACCCATCTTGCAGCTCGGCTCTGGACTTTTTCGATGGCGTCAATGCTGCTCTTGTTGTGGGGGTCCCAGACTGGGCTGGCGTATTCCAGGAGGGGATGCACCATAGCTTTGAAGGCCTGTTCTTTGGCTTTTTTGTTGTTCACTTTCAAGGCCCTCTTTAGGAATCCCAGACTTTTGTTTGCCCTGCTGACCATGTCATTCACTTGGGTGTCCCACCTAAGATCAGCAGAAATCGTGACACCCAAGTACTTTGCATGGGGCACGCACTGGAGCTGGTGTCCGTGAAGGATATATAGGCCTTCTCCAGTGTCTTTCTGCGCCTGGTCGCATGTAGGACAGAGCATTTCTGGGGGTGGAAAGCCATTTTCCAACGGTCTTCCCATGAGGCAAGTCTGTCAAGATCGTCCTGAAGTAGGTCCTGATCAGTGGAAGCTTGAATGTCCTGATGGCAGATGGTATCATCAGCAAACAGGCATGCTGTAGATTGAAGACCCTCAGACAAGTCATTGATATATATATACTAATATAGGAGGAAAAGGGACGGACCCAACACGGACCCCTGGAGGAGCGCTGTAAAAATCAACACCTCAGCCAGTCCTACACAAGATCTCTGAGGGTCAAATCCCAGCCTTTCCATCTGAGGCCTTTTAAAACTCCAGTCGACACAAATCGTGGTAGGATCCGGCCCACAAGATACACTGACTGCACAACAGACAACATTGTTCAGAGACAAGCTGTGCAAAATTCAAGAGGCTTCATAGTTCCACCAAGCAGCACAGCTCAGTACAGCAACTCCTTCTTTGTAAGAACTGTGATGGAGTGGAATCAACTGACCGACGACGCCATCGCAGCATCATCAGCGCCAGGCGGTACACCTTCGGGGCCTGCACCAACTAAAGATTAAAATAGGGAATTAGGGACCATAGGTCAAAGTAGTGGTAAATGAAGGGCAGGAGCTGTGCCAGTTGGGGTTCGTCCCTGGTGAGCGCTGTCGCGTGCACATCTGTCGCTCGTGCAAATCTGTCGCTCGCTACTATGACAGTGTGTATTTCACTATTTGCGACATTCACAAATTTCACTTTTTCCGTACTTGAACCATTTACTAACCCTAACCCTATCCCACGGAAAAAGTGAAATTTGTGGTACATGCTCAATGTCGCAAAATGCCGCAAATACAGACTGTCATAGGTAGCGAGCTGCAGATTTGCACGAGGGACAGATTTGCACGCTACAAGCGCTTCGCTAGCCAGAGTGGTCCAGCCTGGATACTGCAAAATGAAAGCCTATGGTCATTTTTTAAATGACTGTCAACACCACCAGACAGTGATAGTAAAAAAGAAAAAAAAGTATCTTATTTTCCAACTCTATGTGCGCTCTCCCATTCCGTTCAGTTCAACAGTTGACTGCCTTTAAAGGCACCTTCGACGTAACAAACCAGATACATCCACATTTTCGCCCGTAACTTGGCGTAAGGGTGGTCATTGGATGACATATAAGAGCAAAACATGTGGTTCTTTCTGTCATCAAATATGAAATGATCGATTCGTTGCGTCGATTTATTGTACCTTATTTGCATCCAGTAGACGTCTTTCAAAGTAAGCAAAAATGAATATGATCCATCATTCACTCTATATACATCAAACAGATTGAATCACAACACCTAGTACTACTAGTAGCGACAGTCTAACTTCTTTCGTAAAGCTTTTTTGCACCCGACGAAGGCCTAGGCCTACAAGTCTCCAAAGGGAATTAACTAAGCATAATTTAGAAAAAAAAGAAAAAAAGAATGGATGTGGAGTTGGATTAAATAAATTTAAATTGAACGGGGGGGGGGGGGGGGGGGGGGGGGGGGGGGGGGGGGGGATCATCATCATCATCATCATCATACGACAAACAACTGCTGCTACTACTATTACAATGTTTGAAACTTGCTGAGTTATCAACTGTGACATTTTAACAGAAATGGACTACGTATGAGAACTGAAGAAAGACGAGGGAAAGCAAAAAAATAACATATTTGAACCCCTGTAATGTCAATAATTGCCTATAAACGGCAGGTGGAGATTACTAGAAGAAGAAGAAGAAGGCAAAAAAAGAAGAAGAAAGAAAGGGGGCAATCGAGGCATAAACAGTGAACACACACACACACACACGTACGCACGCACACGCCACACATTTATTTAAGCTACAAAGATTGGAAAGCTTTTAAACTGGCACTTCGGATACGTTTTGTAAAGAAAAAGTTAGGTTAGATTCTCAACATCATTTTGTTAACCCATAAATTAAATACCTAGGATCAGATTTCTCGGAATATTATTTTTTTATTTTTGAGTGATAACAACTAAAATTGGGTGACTCAAGTAGATGAGAAAAACAGCATTTGTTTTTCAATTAAAAAAATGTTTATAAAGATGGTTCATACCTTCCAGGAGTGCTTCTGCACGAGAGGGTACATGAACAGTAGGCCCTAATATTCCCTAAATGTTGGGAAACCTTTTGGATCTTCCCAGTAATGTCTGTGTGAATAATGTGCTTGCTTTTGCACGTGGATGCGTGCGCTCTAGGTTTTTTTGGTCCGTGTGCGCGCACGTGTGTATGTGTGCATGTGCGTCACGGGGTGTGTGTTCGTGCGTCTGTCTGTGTGTGCAATCGCGTGTGCGCGTGTGCGTCCTGAAAGTGTGTGGTGGTGTCAGTGTTGGGTGTGCAAGGCTACTTCGCGCTAGTTCTTTGGTTGTTTGTTTTCTTGTTTTATATATATTGTGTAATGTTTTCTTTTTAATCAATGTAAGTATGTTTTGTAAAGCGCTTAGAGCCCTTACTGAGAATAGGCGCTATAAAAATACGCATTATTATTATTATTATTATTATTATTATTATTATTATTAGCATTTCCTTTGACCACAGCCTGTTCGGATGCTATGGGCACTGAAGAGGACTATTTTTGTCCAATAAAACCACAAAATAGCTAAACAGCGGGAATGTTTCAGAATTTTATACAGGGGCGGATCGGGGGGTGGGGTGTTCTTGGGTTTCTTGAACCCCCCGCTACTCCAAGGGTCAGTGAAAAGTAAGAACATGACTCGATGTTTGTCTTAATGAATAAATAAATTGCAAACATTTTCAGGGGCTACGCTCCCTGGGCCCCCCAAAAGGCATTGCCCCTTTAATCGGAACCTGCATGTGCAGCTCCGTGGATCCCCCGGCGGACCCCCCCCCCCCTCCCCCCCCCCCCCCCCCCCCCCCCCCCCCCCCCCCCCCCCCCACCCCCCCCCCCCCCCCCCCCCCCCCCCCCCCCCCCCCCCACCCCCCCCCCCCCCCCCCCCCCCCCCCCCCCCCCCCCCCCCCCCCCCCCCCCCCCCCCCCCCCCCCCCCCCCCCCCCCCCCCCCCCCCCCCTCCCCCCCCCCCCCCCCCACCCCCCCCCCCCCCCCCCCCCACCTTAGGAATCACGGTCCGGCCTTGTTGTGTTCAAGACATTTCTAATAAAAACGGCTTCATTAAATTCTTTGATACAAAAGTAAAAAACACAACTAGTAAACAGGTTTCAGGCACAAAAGATTTATGTCAGATGCACAAAACCTAAAGTTGAAGTCAAGTCAAAATGATCTTTTTTCAGTGAGGGTTAAAGAATAAACTAACCTGAAAGTTTTTTTTCATCCTGCCCTTGAAACATAAATGTATGCACACATTTGTAGCAAAACACACACATACATTTATGTGTGTTTTCCCAACAAATGTGTTCACTACCACTCTCACACACTCACTACACAATATACCCACCAATTATAATTACACACAAAACAGTCACTATATAGCCCCTCTCTTTTTAATTCTTTTAATTAGATTTATCTTTTTTTAAATATTCGTCTGATACCATGCTTACGGGTGAACAGACACAAACTAAAGAACGAACACACATGCACATTGCAACAGAATGTTTATATGATAATTTATCTATTTGTTTCATTTACATAGTTTTCAAGATTAGAAGAACAAAAAATCACAACAGACATCTGTGTAGGCAGGGCATGTTATGTTTGTGTGTTTGAGAGAGAGAGAGAGAGAGAGAGAGAGAGAGAGAGAGAGAGAGAGAGAGAGAGAGAGAGAGAGAGAGAGAGAGAGAGAGAGAGGACTGACATTGTTAGGCCGGGTTCACATTAGACGCGTAAGTTCCGTACGGAAAACCCTAAATAAAAATTAAGTGGAAGAAAGAAAGATAAAAGTTTACGCATGAGGAAATTCTGACACGTATTTGCGCAAATCTTTTCCCTAAATAAGTGGAAGAAAGAAGGATAAAAGTTTACGCATAATTATAGAGGAAATTCGGAAACGTGCGCAAATCTTTTCCCTTCTTTGTTTCACTTATTTATGGATTGTGTACTGGTTTCCACAAGCTCCTTCTTCATCCGGACTGCCATGGAATGGAACCAACTAACTTACTAAGTGAGGCCAGAGTCAGTGCAGGCTCTGTCAGCGCATTTTCATCAGCGCTGACCAGATCATCATCTGAGCCTGCAACTACTGACCACTAGCACTAGCCTAGTACTACCCCAGTCCCCCCCCCCCCCCCCCCCCCCCCCCCCCCCCCCCCCCCCCCCCCCCCCCCCCCCCCCCCCCCCCCCCCCCCCCCCCCCCCCCCCCCCCCCCCCCCTTGCTTCTAGAAGTGGGGCCTGGGCCCTTCCGGCTGAACTGGGGGGTTTAATGGTCTCAACCCAGGGTAAGCAGTAGGTCTTTCTCGTTCTATGTTTTCTAGCAGGTTCATGCGCCCTCCAAGTTCCGTCGCGATTTATCGTCAGAATTGGCGTCTGCGACGCATACAAACATAAACAGAAACAGGAATATCCGCTTATGTGCATACACGGCCTTACTGTTGTTGTCATTTTAAAGAGAACATGCCCAGTGCAAGCGCAGGCATTATTAATGAATGAATGATAGTTGTGTTTAACGTCCGCTCGGCTTCAAAGATCACACGCGAGACGAACCATAGCCATCATTCAGTGCTTGGAGCAGATCCTGGAGATACTACAAAACCAGGCCTGTAAATCCGTTTCACGTCCACCTTTTCCTTTTATCCGTGCATGTTTATGTGTGCAATTAGGCTTATTTCCCTTTATGGACAAGGACAGAAGGAACCACAGGCAAGAAAAGAATTTGACTGCTAATAAAACAGTAGGCCTAATTGATTATGAGACTACAATGAATATGAGCGTAGGAAGCAAACCACAATGAAATGATTCTAACCACATTGAAACCACATAGACATAGACTAGTGGTCAAGAAGGTTGGGGCTGTGCCGGTGTGGGCATTCTCAAAATGGATTTGTTCTCAACATGTCTGCGCATGTGCGAAATCGATCATGACGCACCATCAAATTTTATCTTTTGTGTATTCGACACTAAATTGACCCTAAACCTATCCCTAACCCGGTTCCGTGGCAAAATAATCAAAGTGTTGATTGTGGCCACGCACAGTCAAGAAGAAGAAGAACCCTAACCCTAACCCTATCCCTAACCTTAACCCTAAACCTATCCCTATCCCTATCCCTAACTCTTTGCACATGCAGACATTTTGAGAACAAATACATTTTGAGAACGTCACATCGGTCAGGAAGGTTGGGTCTGTGCTGGTCGGGGTTTGTCCCCTGGGACCGCTACGGTAGCTGGATTGGCCTGACTGGAGCCATGAAGCGCTGGGGAGATTTATATTTTTAGTTCCATCTTTTCAGTTGTTTCTTTCGTTTTGTTTTATTTTTCTTCCTGCTACTAAGTGCTACTCCCAGCCTGACCGGTCTAGCTCCAACCCCCCTTGAAGGAGAGGCCAAGAACTAGTCTTGCTATCGCGCCAGTTGTACGCACCCGTGCCGCGTTCGCCATGACCAGGTCATGCCCACCCTGCACCATGTTCCTGCGCTCATTAACGTGGCAGGGAGGTGCTGTCGCATGAAAAAAGGTAGCTCGTAAAAATAAGTAGCTCGCTACTATGAGAGTCTGTATTTGCGACAACCACAAATTTCACTTTTTCTGTACTTTAACCATTTACCTAACCCTAACCCTAACCCTAACCCTATCCCTAACCCTAGAAAAAAGTGAAATTTGTGGTTCATGCTCAATGTCGCAAATACACACTGTCATAGGTAGCGAGCTACTTATTTTTACAAGCTACCTTTTTTCATGCGACAGGTGTGACTACGGAGTTCACTCTTACATTAGGGACGCACTGAGGCACCCTAAGTAAGAGATCTTTGCAGGGCACCCTGGTATTTAAATTTGCAGCAAATGAACCTACTGTGGAGTACTCTTAACGCAAAACTGGATAACATGAAATACTGGTTAACGCACACAAATCTGTTTGAACTGATGAAACCCCTCTTTATTATTTAATTACTTAACCCTTTCGCCACCAGCCATTTTTCAGCAAAAAATATCCATTAAAGCGTATAAGCTTACCTGGGTAGAGACAAAAATCTGTCTGTAATATTGGGGATTCCTCTGTGACATATTTAAAGTAAGTCATGTCTTTACCTCCCAAAATCAAGAGAAAAGGGTCTTTGCATAACAGACCCTGATTTGATGCCTTTTAGTGGCATGGGTGTTAAATCATTGTGGTGCAAAAATGTGACGTTGGCAGTGAAAGGGTTAAAGCTTAACACAAAATCAGCCCTCTACAATGCGAGTAAATTGTGACTTAAATTTTGTCCTGGCGACTGAATAAATGTAAATCAATCGCCAGTGGGCAGTAAAAAATCTGACTGCCACTCGCCAGGCTCTTCGGGGAATTCCCCACAGACAGATAGGCCTAGCTCAGTCGGCAACGCATGTGGCGGGCATTTGGCTGCAAAGGCATCGCTATCGCTGTCTCAACTAATCTCAGCGTGCATGGCTCGGACCCACACTTATCTGTAGCCAATCAGAATGCTTCTCTTTCGCGGTCAATGGTAGCAGACGCTTTCTTTATCAACTGCTGCAGCCGTGACTTTCTTGGAAAATGGCGAGTCATAAGAGAAACCAACCTGAACAGAAATCTGCGTTTTTTCCCGCTGTTGCAATAAACCAACAAGGCACCAGTAATTAGTCAGACAAACACGATGATAAGCAAAATGATCCAGTAGGGTTTCATCAGATTCTGAACAGGCATCTACCTCTAACAAAAAACTCACACCCCATCATGTGCAGAAGCTTTGCAAGGCAAAATGCAGCCAAAACGAAAATTCCAACAAATGGCTAAAATATTTTGAGTGGTTGCTGTATGATGCAGAGATAAATGTATCAACGTGCAAACATTGCAAAGCTAAGGGTCACAGCAGCGCTGGTAACACAGACTTTGTTTCCGGATGTGTAACTCTCAAGACTGCACACTCAAAAAGCAGACGATACGTGTGTCGTGATAGTGTGCTTGGTGCCAACACTGACGAGGAAGCGTCAACAGCTGCTGTTGGTTTTAACAAACAAGATCAACGCGACGAAGAAGAAAAAAAAAAAATGTTTGTTCCCAAAATACGTGCTGGCGACTAAATGTTTTGGTTTACTAGCCATTGGCGATTGAGTCAAAAATGCAATCGTAGAGGGCTGAAAATACTGGTTAAACACGCAAAACATATTTTGTTTCCTGAATTTCGTGCTAAGTGTACTCCACTGTAATTATAAACCAAAGGATCGTTCTGTGATTTTTTTTACATGGCTGACCATACGTTCTTTACTACTTTGTTACAGACCAGTACAAGGAACCTGAACTGCAGACAGAATGGACGGAGTTAAAGAAGAGGTCGTAGAAGGAGACTGTACACCTTGGATGGACAGTGAAGGGATTGTGAGTGAAATTTCTTCTGCTTCTGTTTATAACTGGTGTCATTATAATCGAGAAAAAAGAAAACCCCCACATAAAACGTTTGTACAATCAGTGTCAGTCTCTCTCTGTGTGTGTGTGTGTGTGTGTGTGTGTGTGTGTGTGTGTGTGTGTGTGTGTGCATGTGTAACATGTGCGTGTGTGTGTGTGCATGCTTTGATCAGTTGTCTATCGTTGTGTGCACGTGAGGGAAGATTGATTTAAGAGGTTTGTGCTGTGTTTTGTGGTGCGTGTGTGTGAGTGTGCGTGTGTGTGTGCGTGTGTGTGTGTGTGTGTGTGTGTGTGTGTGTGTGTGAGTGTGTGTGTGTGTTGTGTGTGTGTGTGTGTGTGAGCATGAATGTGTGCTTGTGTGTATTTTGGTTTTGTGGGTTGTGTGTGCACGCATGTGTGTGTGTGTGTTTGTGTGCGTGTCTGTGTGTTTGTCTGCGTGCGTACGTTGTGTATGTGTGTTGGTGTATGTGGTCAGTCCATGCGGCTCAGTTGCTGTGGCTTACCGAATGGGGTATGAATGAGTTGGCGTCAATAATTGTGTGTTTGTGTGTGTGTGTGTGTGTGTGTGTGTGTGTGTGTGTGTGTGCGTGTGTGCGTGTGCGTGCGTGTGTGCGTGCGTGTGTGTGTGTTAAAGAGAGAGAGAGAGTTGCTTTGCATATGCCCTGTTGGTGGTTGGTGTCACTCTTGAATCTTGTTTTTTGTTATCTGTTGATGAATAATTGATTGTAAAGCGCTTTGGGCTCATCTGAGGTAAAGCGCTATATAAATGTACTGTTATTATTATTATTATTATTATACTTGTTGGTTTGGGTGTGCGCATGCTACTCATGTGTGCGAGTGTGTATCTTTGCAGGAGAGAAAGTATCAACTGATATATGTGTTTATGTAATGCCATGCTTGCACGTGGGTGAAGTCAAAATTTTTGTTGTTGACAAAAAAATGCTTAAATTAAATAAGGCAGCTTTATTTTGTTTCATTTAGAAGCTGGAACCGGCATGCTCCATGGAGGAAGACTCACCAGATCAGCCCTCAGCTGTCTACAGCACAGCACAGCCCATGTCTGACAGCACTTCTGGGTCGCTGCTGCCGCTAGACCGAAGTCACACGTGCCAGCGTTGTTCTGCTGCCTTTATGCTGGTCAGCAGTTTGGAACTGCACCTGGCGTCAGTTCATGGAGAGAAACTGCCCTTCTCTAAGAGGACTGAGAGTGCTAGTGATAAACGAGTGAGTGTAATTCTTAGACAGTTTTTATTTAGTGACTGATACAGCTCAGTGTATTAAACTCATTCAAGTCGTTCCGGCCATATATGTCTGGAATTAATAGATAGCTGTCAATTTGATGCATTTGCTACAAGGGAAGTAAATCCGTGTGCGCACCATACTTTGGTCATTTCTTAACTTGCTTCGCTCCCTTAAACCACAATTTTGCCTCTGACTTTGCTTTTGTAGTGGTTTGTTGTGGGGAAACCAATCGGTGTAGAAAAACGTCAGATCTACCACTTCCCTATGTTTACACCTGAAGTACAAAACGGTAATCTTCTTTCATTTCTTCCTTTGTTTATATATGTTTTGTTTGTGTGTATGGCTGGAGTGATTTGTGAGTTTATTCAATAATTCAAAATCGCTGCGATGTGAATGAGCTAATTCATCAACACCTGCCGAAAGAGAGCGCAGAAAATAACGTGAGGGAGAGAAAGCAAGAGTACCGTATTTTACGGACTATAAGACCTACTTTTCTGAGACATTGCCCTTCTTTGTAACAATGAAAATTACCTCCCTTATATAGCACCCTCCCACTTAAAACCTACTTCTCTGAGACATTGCCCTTTTATCCCATATGGCTTCGGCCGAGAGGACGAAAAGCATAATTAACATTGCCCTTCTTTGGAAGTAAGGTGAAAATAGGGTTTTACGCCCTCTTCGGCCTTTCGGCCATGTGGGGCATTTGTAGATACAAAGATGGTGGGAACAATACTGGAGGCAATGCCCGGAGGCAGTGCTAAACCAGTAAAGTCTCGATTTTTTTAATAATACAGATATGTGTAGCAGTAACCACGCCTCGGTTAAACCTCATCGGCTATGGTACCGCCACAAGTGTTCTTTGGAAGTATTAAAACTACTTCCCTTATATAACCCCCTTCCACTTAAATTCCTACTTCTCTGAGACATCGCCCTTCTTTGTAAGTATGAAAATGAATGAAAATGATGTTTTACGTCCTCTCGGTCATAGACACATATGGGACATTTGTAAATACAAAGATGTTGGGAACAATACTGGCTGCAATGCCCGGAGGCAGTGCAACACCAGTAAAGTCCCGAGTTTTTAACAATATAGATAGGTGTAGCGGTACCCACGCCTCGGTTAAACCTCATCGGCTATGGTACCGCCACATTGGCTTGTAAGTATGAAAACTACCTCCCTTATATAACCCCCTCCCACTTAAATTCCTACTTCTCTACTACTTGTGGCGGTGCCATAGCCGATGAGGTTTAACCGAGGCTTGGTCACCGCTACAGCTATCTGTATTAATTTTAAAAAAATGGGACTTTGCTGGTTTCGTACTGCCTCCGGGCATTGCCTCCAGTATTGTTCCAACCATATTTGTATTTACAAATGTCCCATATGTGTCTGATTCAGACCAAGAGGATGTAAAACTCCATTTTCTCTCATTCCTACTTCTCTGAGACATTGCCCTTCTTAGTAAGTATGAAAACTACCTCCCTTATATACCCCCCCCCCCCCCCACTTAAGACCTTATTTTGCATGATTTTTTAAGGTCGCGGGAGGTAAGACCTTATTTTGCATGATTTTTCAAGGTTGTAAAAAGGGGAGGTAAGACCTTACTTTGCATGATTTTTCAAGGTCGCAAAAGGGGAGGTAAGACCTTATTTTGCATGATTTTTCAAATGTCGTAAAAAAGGGGAGGTTTTTCACCGTAAATTTGCAATCTTGGGAACGCTCCTTTCCCTGCAGAATCTGGAACCGCAGTGGTCCATGGAGGAGGAGGAGGAGGAGGGAGAAGGAGAGGGAGACTCGCCAGACCATCCCCCGATGCAGCCCGCGACGACGACGTCTGTCAACATCGCGGCCGCTGTCGCTGCTGCTGCTGCCGGGTCGCTGATGTACATGAACACCACTCACGAGTGCTACCTCTGTTGCTCCGCCTTTGCCCTTCTCAGTCGCCTGGAGCTCCACCTGGCGTCCGCTCACGACGAGAAACTGCACGTGGTGTTGCCTGGGTCCTCCACGCCCGACAGATACTCCGCCGGCGCCGGCGATTTCGGAAATGGGGGCGCGGGAGAAAGTCATGGAAGCTGGAATGCTGTTGTGGGAAGCGAAGACATGGACGATGATAGTGAGAGAGACGACGATGGTGAACCGAAACGCGGGCTAGGGGGCGAGCTTTTCGCTCAGGCTTCCGCGCTGGAGCGACACAAACTCGCCCACGCTACTACTACTACTACTACTACTAACAATCAAAAAGCAAAAAAGCGGTTCACGTGCGACGTTTGCGGCAAGAGCTTCACCAAAGCCGGAACGCTGACCAGGCACCGGCTGATCCACGGCGGTGACAGGCCGTTTCACTGCGAGGCCTGCGGAAAGCGCTTCACCCAGCAGTATGACCTCAAGCGCCACTCCAGGATCCACAACCGCCCCGAGCCTTTTGCCTGCGCTTTCTGCGGGGAGGCGTTCAACAGCCTCCGAGAGCTGAAGGTGCACAAGGACACCCACCTGGAGGAGAGGCTGCACGTGTGCCCGCATTGCGGGTTCGAGTTCAAGCGTCCCAGTCATTTGCGTAGCCATATCAGGTCTGGTTGAGGGAAGGAGTGGGGGTGGTGTGGGGGTTGAGTGACTTAGAGTTGGTGTGTGTTGTGTTTGTGTGTGTTTGTTGTGTGAGTGACAGAGTGGTGTGCGTGTTGTGTGTGTGTGTTTGTTGTGTGACTGGTGTGTGTGTTGTGTGTGTGTGTTTGTTGTTTGTGGTGTGTGTGTGTGTGTTTGTTGTGTGACTGACAGAGTGGTGTGTATGTGTTGTGTTGTGTGTGTGTGTTGTGTGTTTGTTGTGTGAGTGACAGAGGGGTGTGTGTGTTGTGTGTGTGTGTTGTGTGTGTGTGTTGTGTGAGTGACAGAGAGGTGTTTGTGTTGTGTGTTGTGTTGTGTGTGTGTATGTGCATGCATGTGTGCACACGAGTGTGTGTGTGTGTGTGTGTGTGTGTGTGTGTGTGTGTGTGTGTGTGTGTGTGTGTGTGTGTGTGTGAGAGAGTGTTGTGTGTATGTGTGTTGTGTTGTGTTGTGTATGTTTGTGTGTGTGTGTGCATGCACATGCGCACACGAGTGTGTCTGTGTGGTTGTGTGTGTGCGTGCATGTGTGTCTGTGTAGTGTGTGTGTGTCTGTGTGAGGGTGAGGGTGAATTTGTGTTTGATTTTGGCTTTTGTACAGTAAAGCGCTGTGAGTCGTTCGCCTAGAATGCGCGCTATATAAATTTCTTTATTATTATCATCATCAGATCGGTTCACTCCAACGACAGGCCCCACGTCTGCGACACCTGCAACAAGGTGTTCTCCCGCAACTTCGACCTGGTCAAGCACCGGCGCATCCACACGGGCGAGAAGCCCTTTGTGTGTGAGGAGTGCGGCAAAGGCTTCAACCAGTCGTGCCACCTCAAGTACCACCGCCTGACCCACACTGGGGAGAAGCCGCACGCCTGCACGCTCTGCCCCGCCGCCTTCATCCGCCCCCACCACCTCAAGAGGCACGTGGAGAGCGCCCATCCCGTGGAAGGAACAATCTAAAGCAGTGATGCACCTACAGAGCTGATTCTAGGGCGCGGGATTGGTACAATCCCCCCAAAATCTGTTCCTTCCTGCAATGATCGTGTCTAAACGCGGGCCGACGCCGGCATATTTGCAGAATTAGAACTGCCCGCACTTTTTACCGATCGCTGCGGGAATTCCTTTGTCATCTGCTAAATCCGTCGTCTGCACAAACTGAAAGCATCGAACAGGAATGAATGATTTCTCGACATTTCATTGGTTCCTTTACAATGTTAGTGTAGATCAACCAATCGCGTTCATCTCGTTTTACCGACAAGAAGTTGCGAGAGTCCTACCCGCTATGTTGAATTTTCTTCAAAATGAAGCGGACAACGACACTCTTCGACTTTGATTTTTGTGGCGGCAAAGTGAAAAAAAAAAGAAATCCTCTGCCAAACGAGTGTGCAGAAGATGTTGCAGAAATAGCTACTGCATCAACAGTCTCGGAGAAGCAGCCCGAAGATAACGGCACTAGTGCGAGGGAACACCGGTTCCAAGACGAGTGGCTGAAGAAGTGGCCATGGCTAGCGAAGATTGAATCGGCCGCCGCCTCCCCCCCCCCTTCCCCTCATATCCATTGGACCTGCCCCCCTTTTTTCAGTCTTAGGGGGGGGGGGGGGGGAACGCCCCCACTTTTTACAAAATCCTAGAATCAGCTCTGCCCCTCTATGCTGTAAGTGAAGGAGTCCCTGGGACCCCTTGTTTTGCGGGACGATTGGGAGCCCTGGGGGCCACTGACCCCCATCACCTGAAGAGGCACGTGGGGAGCGCTCTTCCCCTGGAAGGGACAATCTAGAGATCAGCTGCAGCGGGGCTGCCTACCGCCCCTCCCTAACTGAGGTACAGTGGAACCTCCCGTACAAGACCTCCCATTATAAGACTCCCTCCCGTATAAGACCTACTTCTCTGAGACATTGCCCTTCTTTGTAAGTATTAAAAATACCTCCCTTTAAGACCCCTCCCTTATAAGACCTCATTTTGGATGATTTTTGAAGGTCTTATAAGGGAGTTTCCACTGTATTTGTATTAGTGTACTGTGGCACAGTGGTAGCGCGCTCGCCTCGTGTCAAGTAAACCCAAGTTCGAACCTGGGGGGTACATGGGACTTTTCCCTCTCACTTTGCACTAGGCCTTGTGCGGTCTGAACGGTGGAGTCTTTTTTCGGAGGAGACGATAAACCCAGAGGGTCCCGTGTGCCCATACACTTAGCACACGTTAAACCCCAGTGGCTACGAAAAAAGTTGTAATTTGGTCAAATTTTACCCCCCCCCCCCCTTCCTTCCTCATCAGCAACACAAAAAACGCATGCAAAAAGAAGAAAATAAAAGTGTGGTGCGCCTCTGGCTGCGACGCACTCTCCAGGTGGGAGCAACCCGAATTTCACAGAGACGCCTCTGTGACCATAAAGTACCTAATACCTAAAGTATTTGGTGTCTGGTGTCCCTGGAAACTGGGTCGAATCGGAAGTTTGTCGAGCGGTCACTCGTCTTGTTAGCTGACCTTACTGTTGAGCACAGGGACACCCCAAAATCAACAGATAGGCCTACTAGTAGTAGTAGTACAGTGGAACCTCCCCTATAAGACCTTCAAAAATCATCCAAAATGAGGTCTTATAAGGGAGGTAATTTTAATACTCCCAAAGAAGGGCAATGTTTCAGAGAAGCAGGTCTTATGTGGGAGGGAGTCTTATAATGGGAGGTCTTATAAGGGAGGGGTCTTATACGGGAGGTAATTTTAATACTCCCAAAGAAGGGCAATGTTTCAGAGAAGCAGGTCTTATGTGGGAGGGAGTCTTATAATGGGAGGTCTTATAAGGGAGGGGTCTTATAAGGGAGGTAATTTTAATGCTCCCAAAGAAGGGCAATGTTTCAGAGAAGCAGGTCTTATGTGGGAGGGAGTCTTATAATGGGAGGTCTTATAAGGGAGGGGTCTTATAAGGGAGGTAATTTTAATGCTCCCAAAGAAGGGCAATGTTTCAGAGAAGCAGGCCTTATGTGGGAGGGAGTCTTATAATGGGAGGTCTTATAAGGGAGGGGTCTTATAAGGGAGGTAATTTTAATGCTCCCAAAGAAGGGCAATGTTTCAGAGAAGCAGGTCTTATGTGGGAGGGAGTCTTATAATGGGAGGTCTTACAAGGGAGGTAATTTTAATACTCCCAAAGAAGGGCAATGTTTCAGAGAAGCAGGCCTTATGTGGGAGGGAGTCTTATAATGGGAGGTCTTATGAGGGAGGCTCCACTGTAGTAGTGTAATAGGGCTAGAAGTGGGCCTCTCGGCCCTTTTACGCCTTTTTACGCCCTTTCTTGATTGTTTAATTTGATTAAGTTTCACAATGATTGCGCAAACCTAAGCTAAACTAGTCTCAATTAATTTATAAAATTTTTGGAATGGGCTTTCAGTTTTAATCATCCCCAAAAATTGAAAGCTCTTATCATATTAGGATCTTGGTCCAGAAGATTTTTAAAAGTGTTAATATTAGGTGCCTGTTTGATGTTAGTTGGTAAGTTATTCCAATGTTGAACAATCCTGTTAGAGAAGAAACATTTTCGTTTGTTAGTATCTGAACGTCTTAAAAACAACTTGTCCATACTATTTCTTGTTTTAGCCACTGCACTCTTGGCAAAGAAATCACTGAATTCAATATCATCAGAATTATTTATAATTTTATACGCTTGTATGAGATCTCCTCTGAGTCTTCTTCCCTTGAGAGAAGGCAAAATAAGAAATTCTACTGTTTAAATGTTCTTTACGGACATGCTACACATAGGTTGTGTGAACACTGAAGGATGTTGAGTGTTGAAAAATTTGGCTTCCTAAAAGTTTTTGTTGTTGAAAAATTTGGCTTCAAAAAGATACCCCCCAAAAAAATTGGCTTCCAGTTTTTGGGGGTAATATTCTAGAAGTAAAAAGAAACATTGGGCACAACCTTCTGGGATGAGACACTTCAGGAAAATGTGGATTGCAAGTTTCGAAAGCAACATGACGCGGTTTTGTGCCCAAACTTGGATAGTTTTGACGTAAAAAAGTGTTCTGTTTTTGCTTGCTCTTTTTTTTCTTCCCACAGCCGAAGACGGACATGCTCGGCCTACCTATTTCCGAGTTAGGCGCATGACGGCAGTATGATGCATCAGTGCGCTCATAATATTATGACAGGAAACTGTCTGAGCGACCTACGAAGAAAAAAAAAGAAAGAAAGAATCTTTGTTTTTTTAAAGACCCACCAGATCACGGGTTTGTTGATGATGAGATTAGCGTCCAATCGGTCAGAGACCCTTATGGACGGTAATCACGGGTTTCACGTGTTTTCCCTCTTATGGCTGGTAAGAAATCTTGTTTTGACCAGGCTTGACTCCCATACAAATGCCCCCAAATTGAAAACGAAACATCATTTTGTAGAGCAGCCTCAATTTGAAGTTGGGGACATTTGTATGTGGGTCACAGCTACCTAGAAAAAACCCCAAGGGACTTAATCGTGGTGCGTCAGTGTGTCTTTAATGTGTGGAATCCACAATTGAAGTGACATTGATTTTTATTTGCCCTTGATCTTCTTGTCTTTGTAAAGGCATACGATCCGATGCACTACGATCCGATTTTTTTACATTTGTGAGGCATGATTGACGTGAAATTCTACTGTCTGCATAAATCTGACGAAATCCTTACTAGTTATGTTCACTATATTTGTAGTCTCCCTCACACAGACATGCCTACCGTCACGGGTTATCCATATTTGTTACGGAAATGTATTGATTTTGGCAGTGTGTTGCGAAAATACAGAAAACAGGCGCATGTTACGGGAAAAATTAAAACATCAACAACAACAAATTACGATGACGGCTGGTGGTTTAGCGTCTGCGAGAGAGAGAGAGAGAGAGAGAGGCGGGAAAGCAATACTGAAAGCTTACGAAAGTCAGCCCCAAAGTTTTCCGAGAGAGCTTTTCAACCAATCGTCTTTCACCAAGGTCGAGCCAAAATTTGACCGGCTATGCGCTTGGCAGCTTCAAGCGTCGGAGTGCGCGGATTCCATGAAGATGGATGCTGGACGGAAGCTATTCCTGAAAATCATGCTCTGTTACGGATTTTGAGTGGGAGTGTTCCTGAAAAAGCAAATTTGGGGGTAGGCATGTCTGCTCACACGAATCTGATAAATGAAAGATCTTATTTTTGTATCGGACATATTTGATTCGTGGTTTTGGGTCTATATGAGTATAGTGAACGAAAATAATAGAGTTAGTTTTAGACGGAAGTATTTCACGTGAATCACGACTCACAGACATCGTCACAATCGTATCGTATTGGGGTAAAATCGTATGCAGTATGGCTAGGCCTTGACGGAAAGTTGTTTATCTGACCCATGTTTTTATGCTGATAGTTTTCCTGTTGCTATTTATATATATATATATCTCTCTTGGCATTATCATAGTGGAGATGCTGAATTTGTTTATAATGAAGATGCTTTACCCATGATACATGCCCACTCTCTTAACTAAATGGTCTTAAGACATCTGGCGTTAGTTCTACATAGTTTGGAAGTGATAACTACAAAGATGGACTGAGCGGACATGGATATGAGAGAGTGAGTGAGAGAGAGAGAGAGAGAGAGAGAAAGAGAGAGAGAGAGAGAGAGAGAGAGAGAGAGAGAGAGAGAGAGAGAGAGAGAGAGAGGAGACTGTACTGGGGGATTCATTTTTTTATTATGTGGACTCAATAGTCCAAATGAATTATCAAACACACACACACACACACACACACACACACACACACACACACACACACACACTGCAACACAATCTAATTATACACACAGAATGTGGGTCACAACAATGACGTGAAGAAAAGTTACATGTTGTATTTGTTACGTCAAGTTTGTTCTACTGTCTGTCCCGCGTCCAAGGCCAAAAGCCGAAATATTGGGAATAGTCTACATTCTTTCTTGTTAGTTTTCATTCTTTTTTTGTTCTGCTATATATATATATATATATATATATATGCTTTACTAAATTAAGAGACTTTTTAGAAGTTTTTTTTAATATATCCCATGAAAACGCAGTGGTTAGCATCATGGAATTTAGCTGGGAGGTCACGGGTTCGAATCCCATAAGAGGCGAGTTTTTTGTGTGGTCCTGTACCGACTCCTACCCAGAGTGAGTGGCTGTGGGCTCAATGGGAAGACTGAAACTTTGCAGTCGGATGCGATTCTAAGAGTGTTGCTCTAATTTCATGACCAATACTGCAGGTGTCTGTGGTTCTCGGGCCTGGTTAACGCCGGGATATCATTATGAAAGGAAGCTTAGAATACAGCCTTGTCTGATGTCACATAGTCTCAGACCGATACGGAACTCCACATCATCATCATCATTATAATCATAAAAAAGGAAAATGTTTCAAATTCTGTGGCCTTGCATGCCCTGCTCTCATGGTGACTTCAGTTTCGGTTTCCAATCCAGTCTATGCCTTGGTGCGTTCGGGTCAAAGTCGTGGGGATCAGTGTGTTCTGGGGAGCTGTCGGTGGACGGTCGTGGTGGCGCCCTCGGAGGAGGACCTCACTCATGCTGGCTCCGCGACTAAGACATTATTGTCGTCAGTAGGGGGGGGGGGGGGGCTTAGTAGGCGGTGTCCTGCGTATGTTAGCTCAGAACAGGCTCCACTGAACTCCACCAAAGTGACTCAGCAGCAGTGCAGTGGCTCCTCAGGTGGTTGCCTCCAGACGGCCTTACATAGATTCGCTCCCCTTGGACTGCTGATCTCAGATTCTGAGACCAGACAAACCAAGGTGTGGCTGCGAGTTGGGATTCGGAATGCGCTGCGTGGGAACAACGCCACTGTTACAGCCCAGAAGATGGGACAGCCAAAATTAAAAATAAAAAAAATCAAGTTTTGTCTTGGGTACAGGAATACCATTTTAGGAATGTCCATTTTTTTCTTTGTTAACCCATGTTTGTTGTCTTTTATAATTCGATTAGGGACAGGGTCTAAAGTTATTGCTGTCGGTTGTAGTATACTTTGCATATTAAATTCCATTATCATTCTTCTGGTTAAAAAAAAAGTTGACTCTTTGTGTGTGTGTGTGTGTGTGTGTGTGTGTGTGTGTGTGTGTGTGTGTGTGTGTGTGTGTGACTCTGTGTGTGACTCTGTGTGTGTGTGTGTGTGTGTGTATACATGTGTGTGTATGTATGTGTGTGACTCTGTGTGTGTGTGTGTGTATACATGTGTGTGTGTGTGTGCGTGTGTGTGCGTGTGTGTGTGTGTGTGTCTATCACAAAATACAGTGAACAAAACTAAACTGGAGCCAAAAAGTTAAGCAACCCCTAACATTGATGTGGGCGTTACCCCTAATGTAATTTGCATGCACACTTAAGCGAAATTAGTCGCGCAGGTCGGCAAATAGAGCAGAGGCTAAAATTGTAATTGATTTTTAAAAAATCTGTGCCAATCACTCCGATAAATATTTTGCATTGCTTTTGCGAAAGTAGATTCAAAGGGACAGTAGAATTTCGTGAGAATCATGCTTAACAAAATGTTACAGCTTAATAACTTTTTGGCTGCAGTTTATTTAGTAGGATTTCATGAGATTCAAAGAGGCAGTAGAATTTCGTGAGAATCATGCTTAACAAAATGTTACAGCTTAATAACTTTTTGGCTGCAGTTTATTTAGTAGGATTTCATGAGATTCAAAGAGGCAGTAGAATTTCGTGAGAATCATGCTTAACAAAATGTTACAGCTTAATAACTTTTTGGCTGCAGTTTATTTAGTAGGATTTCATGAGATTCAAAGAGGCAGTAGAATTTCGTGAGAATCATGCTTAACAAAATGTTACAGCTTAATAACTTTTTGGCTGCAGTTTATTTAGTAGGATTTCATGAGATTCAAAGAGACAGTAGAATTTCGTGAGAATCATGCTTAACAAAATGTTACAGCTTAATAACTTTTTGGCTGCAGTTTATTTAGTAGGATTTCATGAGATTCAAAGAGGCAGTAGAATTTCGTGAGAATCATGCTTAACAAAATGTTACAGCTTAATAACTTTTTGGCTGCAGTTTATTTAGTAGGATTTCATGAGATTCAAAGAGACAGTAGAATTTCGTGAGAATCATGCTGAACAAAATGTTACAGCTTGATAACTTTTTGGCTGCAGTTTATTTAGTAGGATTTCATGAGATTCAAAGAGACAGTAGAATTTCGTGAGAATCATGCTTAACAAAATGTTACAGCTTAATAACTTTTTGGCTGCAGTTTATTTGGTAGGATTTCATGAGATTCAAAGAGACAGTAGAATTTCGTGAGAATCATGCTTAACAAAATGTTACAGCTTAATAACTTTTTGGCTGCAGTTTATTTAGTAGGATTTCATGAGATTCAAAGAGACAGTAGAATTTCGTGAGAATCATGCTTAACAAAATGTTACAGCTTAATAACTTTTTGGCTGCAGTTTATTTGGTAGGATTTCATGAGATTCATTGAGACAGTAGAATTTCGTGAGAATCATGCTTAACAAAATGTTACAGCTTAATAACTTTTTGGCTGCAGTTTATTTGGTAGGATTTCATGAGATTCATTGAGACAGTAGAATTTCGTGAGAATCATGCTTAACAAAATGTTACAGCTTAATAACTTTTTGGCTGCAGTTTATTTAGTAGGATTTCATGAGATTCAAAGAGGCAGTAGAATTTCGTGAGAATCATGCTTAACAAAATGTTACAGCTTAATAACTTTTTGGCTGCAGTTTATTTAGTAGGATTTCATGAGATTCAAAGAGACAGTAGAATTTCGTGAGAATCATGCTTAACAAAATGTTACAGCTTAATAACTTTTTGGCTGCAGTTTATTTGGTAGGATTTCATGAGATTCAAAGAGACAGTAGAATTTCGTGAGAATCATGCTTAACAAATGTTACAGCTTAATAACTTTTTGGCTGCAGTTTATTTAGTAGGATTTCATGAGATTCAAAGAGACAGTAGAATTTCGTGAGAATCATGCTTAACAAAATGTTACAGCTTAATAACTTTTTGGCTGCAGTTTATTTAGTAGGATTTCATGAGATTCAAAGAGACATTAGAATTTCGTGAGAATCATGCTTAACAAAATGTTACAGCTTAATAACTTTTTGGCTGCAGTTTATTTGGTAGGATTTCATGAGATTCATTGAGACAGTAGAATTTCGTGAGAATCATGCTTAACAAAATGTTACAGCTTAATAACTTTTTGGCTGCAGTTTATTTGGTAGGATTTCATGAGATTCATTGAGACAGTAGAATTTCGTGAGAATCATGCTTAGCAAAATGTTACAGCTTAATAACTTTTTGGCTGCAGTTTATTTGGTAGGATTTCATGAGATTCATTGAGACAGAAGAGATGGAATGCCATGTTGGTGGATCCAGTGAAGGATTCAAAAAGGGAGGTCACAGAAATCTCTATGTGTCCCAATCTCTATGAGTCCTCGTCATTGTGTCCCAATCTCTATGAGTCCCCGTCATTGTGTCCCAATCTCTATGAGTCCCCGTCATTGCGTCCCAATCTTTATGAGTCCCCGTCATTGTGTACCCATCTCTATGAGTCCCCGTCATTGCGTCCCCA
>JAGGCT020004248.1:2513820-2528820 GCA_017654935.2 Phymorhynchus buccinoides | reverse complement strand
CATTCTGCCAGATGTCAGTTTGGCCAGATGTCCGTTCGGCCAGATGTCCGTTCGGCCAGATGTCAGTTTGGCCAGATGTCCATTCGGTCAGATGTCAGTTCGGCCAGATGTCTGTTGTTGTCCGTGTTGTGGGTTACATTTGTTTTTGGTATTTGGTATATTCGAGTCACAGACTTGCCTCTGTGAAATTCGGGTTGCTCTCACCTGGAGAGCGCGTCCCCGCAAGCGCAGCACTACCCCTTTTTGGGGGTGGGGTGTGTGTGTGTGGGGGGGGGGGGCGGTTGGGAGATGGAGGGGGGGCGTGGGTAAGGACTCTAAGGAAGGGGGCAGGGGTGCGCGAAAATGGGAAACCTAGCCATCACTTTGATCATACCAGACAGCGGGATTTATCCTGCTTGAGACACCCGGTAGTAGTAGTACTAACTGTCATCTACCCCTGGAATTACGTAACTGTGTTGCAGATATCGTGGAGGTAAACGCCCCTTCGCCATAGGCACGCTGTCCTTGCTGACTCTGGGTATGGCCATCCTCATCTACAGCTCTAGCATCAGCCTCTACCACCCGGAACACCCCCCTGCAACTCTCTTGGCAAACCATACCCAACTTTCTTCCTCCTCCTCCTCCTCCTCGTCCTCCTCCCTAAAAAACCTCAGTTTTGCCTTCAACGAAAACGCCTCCGCAAGCGAACTCGTCCCGAGCGGAATGATATTTTCAGGTTGGTTATTTCCAGAGGAAGGGCAGACAACAGCGAGCGTTCTAACTTTAACCGGGGCTTTGGCCATCGCCGGTTTCGCGTTAGGAGATCACGGTTATGACACCAGCGCTTTGACCGTGCGGACCTACATCCTCTCCGTGTCTCCCTCCTCCTCCCAGCACGACTCCCTCCTCCTCACCATCACCATGATGGGCGCCGTTGGCGGGTGTTTGACGTCGCTCATCGGCTTCCTGGACCTGTCGGGTCTGCTTCCGGAGGTCGAAGGTCAGATCTTGGACGAGGGTGAAGGCCAGTTCTTGGTTCAGAGCGTCATCTTCGTGCTGGTTCTGTTCCTGGCGTTCGGCACCACGCTGTTCTGCGGCTCCAGACTTCTGCTGGACACGGACCGAGAGCGATCCCGTTTTCCTCTCCGTCCTATTCTGAAAACAAATCACAATGTCTACACGCCTCTTAAAGAAGAAGAAGAAGAAGAAGAAGAAGAAGAAGAAGAAGAAGAAGAAGAAGAAGAAGAAGAAGAAGAAGAAAGCCCCTCAACGCTGTGTGAAAGCTGCACCACCTGCTGCCGTACCACCACCATCAGTGCACGAACGAAATCGAAGCTTTCTCTGATGGTGATGGTCTTCATGGCGATCATCGCCATGTCCTGCTTCTTCTTCTACATCGCCAACTACGTGGCGGAGGTCATCTACGGGGGGGACCCCCACGCGCCCGTCGGGACCCCGGCTTACGACCGGTACGTGTTCGGCACCAGGATGGCGTCCCTGGCCATGCTGACCTTCTACGTGGATTACGTCATCTACAACGTCTTCCACGACAGGATTCTGGAGAAAATTGGTAAGATTACGTCATCTACAACGTGTTCCACGACAGGATTCTGGAGAAAATTGGTAAGATTACGTCATCTGCAACGTGTTCCACGACAGGATTCTGGAGAAAATTGGTAAGATTACGTCATCTTCAACGTGTTCCACGACAGGATTGTGGAGAAAATTGGTAAGATTACGTCTACTACAACGTGTTCGACGACAGGATTGTGGAGAAAATTGGTAAGATTACGTCATCTACAACGTGTTCCACGACAGGATTCTGGAGAAAATTGTTAAGATTATGTCATCTACAACGTGTTACACGACAGGATTCTGGAGAAAATTGGTAAGATTACGTCATCTACAACGTGTTCCACGACAAGATTCTGGAGAAAATTGGTAAGATTACGTCATCTACAACGTGTTCCACGACAGGATTGTGGAGAAAATTGGTAAGATTACGTCATCCACAACGTGTTTCACGACAGGATTCTGAAGAAAATTGGTAAGATGACGTGGATTTCGTCATCTACAACGTCTTCCACGACAAGATTCTGGAGAAAATTGGTAAGATTATGCTGTTTGTTTGTTTTTTGACGTACCCTGGCTGTGAAAGACTCCAGAGATCATGTACACTAAAACCATTTACAAGGAAGTATGCATTTACAGACTAACGAGGGACACGTGCGCGTGCGCGCACACACATGCACGCACGCACGCACGCACGCACGCACGCACGCACACACGAACGCACGCACGCATGTACACACACGCATACATACACTCACAGAGAGAGAGAGAGAGAGAGAGAGAGGGGGGGGGGGGGGTAGACGCTACCTTAGAAAAAGTAAGAGACAGATAGACACAGAGACAGAAATATATGCATATATGTAAATTTCTCTGTCTCTCTCTCTCTGTCTGCCTCTCTCTCTCTCTCTCTCTCTCTCTCTCTCTCTCTCTCTCTCTCTCTCTCTCTCTCTCTCTCTCTCTGTCTGTCGGTCTGCCTCTCTCTCTCTCTCTCTCTCTCTCTCTCTCTCTCTCTCTCTCTCTCTCTCTCTCTCTCTCTCTCTCTCTCTCTCTCTCTCTCTCTCTCTCAGGAATGAAGGCAGAGTTCATCATCACCAGCATCCTGGTGACCTTGCTGACCTTGACCCTGGTGTTGACCCGCAGTCTCGTTGTGGTTTTCCTCAACATGATTCCATTGGCCGCTTACCGCTCGTGCTGTTTCACCGTGCCTTTCATTCTGGCCAATAAGAATGCCCAGAGAGAGGTCAGTATGCATTTAGAATATGCAAATGTAAAAGGTCGGTAACTATGGTTGCTTCTCGATCTGTTTTACAGGACCCTTTATTCTAGCCAATAAGAACGCCCAGAGAGAGAGAGGTCAGTATGCATATGCAAATGTAGAGATCAGTCATTATAAGTTCTTCCCTTTATTCTGGCCAATAAGAACGCCCAGAGAGAGAGGTCAGTATGCATATGCAAATGTAGAGATCAGTCATTATAAGTTCTTCCCTTTATTGTGGCCAATAAGAACGCCCAGAGAGAGAGAGGTCAGTATGCATATGCAAATGTAGAGATCAGTCATTATAAGTTCTTCCCTTTATTGTGGCCAATAAGAACGCCCAGAGAGAGAGAGGTCAGTATGCATATGCAAATGTAGAGATCAGTCATTATAAGTTCTTCCCTTTATTGTGGCCAATAAGAACGCCCAGAGAGAGAGGTCAGTATGCATATGCAAATGTAGAGATCAGTCATTATAAGTCCTTCCCTTTATTCTAGCCAATAAGAACGCCCAGAGAGAGAGGTCAGTATGCATATGCAAATGTAGAGATCAGTCATTATAAGTTCTTCCCTTTATTCTGGCCAATAAGAACGGGCTGAGAAAGATCAGTGTGCATTAGCATATGTAAATTCAGAGGTCACTATTATATGCAGTAGATGTTTCAGGTTTAGAAGCCAGTTTACGTCAGAATAATGGAGACTCAGAGGTTGGTATGCATTAGAATATGTAGATTTAGAGGTCAATAATTATGCTTAACAATATGTGGATGTGGAAGCCACTATGCATAATAGTACGTAGAATTAGAGGTGAACATGCTTTACAATATGTGGATGTGGAAGCCACTATGCATAATAATTTGTAGATTTAGAGGTCAGTATGCTTTGCAATATGTAGACGTGGAAGCCACAATGCATAATAATATGTAGATTTAGAGGTCAATATGCTTTGCAATATGTGGATGTGGAAGCCACTATTCATAATAGTATGTAGATTTAGAGGTCAGTAGACATGATCAATATGTAGATTGAAGAGTCAATGTGCATTAGTATGTTAATTTAGAGGTCAGCATGCATCAGAATATATTGTTTTAAAGATCAGTAGTGTTACAAAATGTAGAGTTTGAGATCAGTATGCATTACAATATATAGATTTAGAGGTCACTATGCATCAGAATATGTAGATTTACAGGTCGGTAGACATTAACATATCACAGTGCAGATTTAGAAGTTGGTGTGTGTTACAATATGTAGATGTCCAGGGTCTGTATTCACATTGAGATAGTATGAGACTTTTCATCCTTCCATGTTAGAAGTCCTTCTAATGTCCTATTAAATCCTACTACTCTAAAAGGACTTCTATAAGATACCACGATGATGAGTCTCATACTACTCTCTCAATGTGAATACAGGCCCAGGTCAATATGTCCTATGCGTTATGGCTGGTACCCACGTGTCGTCATATCCGGCCACAAGGAGCGCCATATTATGGGAGACCGCCATCTTAGTCACTAACTTTGTTTGAAAAATGCCAGATCGATGCTGCGTATTTGGCTGTTCCAATTCGAAACTTACCTAAATTGTATTTATAACATCTGGATGTTTTCTTTACACGTTTAGATAACATTTTCACTTTGCTTACACACAAATAAGGACTAAGATGGCGACACTTCCGTTGGAAGGGTCGAGATGCGCACGCAGGTGGGTTGGAGCCATACAATGTAGATTGAGTTATATGCGTTAAGGGTCATCCACACACGTACGAATCGCACTGCGATGCGATTTCGACGATGTGAGTTGTGAATCACGCGAAATGTTTCCGTCTAAAAATAATTCTGCTATTTTCGCTCACTATGCTCAAGTAGACCACATACATGAATTTCACGTGATCCGGGACTCACATCGTCAAAATCGCGTCGCATTCAGATACGATTCGAATGTATGTGGCTGCCCTTTTATGTAGAATTAGAGGGGAGTATGCATTGTGTAGAATTAGAGGGGAGTATGCATTGTGTAGAATTAGAGGTCAGTATGCATTGTGTAGAATTAGAGGTCAGTATGCATTATGTAGAATTAGAGGTCATTATGCATTGCATAGAATTAGAGGTCAGTATGCATTGTGTAGAAATAGAGGTCAGTATGCATTATGTAGAATTAGAGGTCAGTATGCATTATGTAGAATTAGAGGTCAGTATGCATTGTGTAGAATTAGAGGTCAGTATGCATTGTGTAGAATTAGAGGTCAGTATGCATTGTGTAGAATTAGAGGTCAGTATGCATTGTGTAGAATTAGAGGTCAGTATGCATTGTGTAGAATTAGAGGTCAGTATGCATTGTGTAGAATTAGAGGTCAGTATGCATTGTGTAGAATTAGAGGTCAGTATGCATTGCGTAGAATTAGAGGTCAGTATGCATTGTGTAGAATTAGAGGTCAGTATGCATTGTGTAGAATTAGAGGTCAGTATGCATTTTGTAGAATTAGAGGTCAGTATGCATTGTGTAGAATTAGAGGTCAGTATGCATTGTGTAGAATTAGAGGTCAGTATGCATTGTGTAGAATTAGAGGTCAGTATGCATTGTGTAGAATTAGAGGTCAGTATGCATTGTGTAGAATTAGAGGTCAGTATGCATTGAGAATTAGAGGTCAGTATGCATTGCGTAGAATTAGAGGTCAGTATGCATTATGTAGAATTAGAGGTCAGTATGCATTGTGTAGAATTAGAGGTCAGTATTGCATAGAATTAGAGGTCAGTATGCATTAGTAGAAATAGAGGTCAGTATGCATTATGTAGAATTAGAGGTCAGTATGCATTATGTAGAATTAGAGGTCAGTATGCATTGCATAGAATTAGAGGTCAGTATGCATTGCGTAGAAATAGAGGTCAGTATGCATATGCAAATGTAGAGATCAGTCATTATAAGTCCTTCCCTTTATTCTAGCCAATAAGAACGCCCAGAGAGAGAGGTCAGTATGCATATGCAAATGTAGAGATCAGTCATTATAAGTTCTTCCCTTTATTCTGGCCAATAAGAACGGGCTGAGAAAGATCAGTGTGCATTAGCATATGTAAATTCAGAGGTCACTATTATATGCAGTAGATGTTTCAGGTTTAGAAGCCAGTTTACGTCAGAATAATGGAGACTCAGAGGTTGGTATGCATTAGAATATGTAGATTTAGAGGTCAATAATTATGCTTAACAATATGTGGATGTGGAAGCCACTATGCATAATAGTACGTAGAATTAGAGGTGAACATGCTTTACAATATGTGGATGTGGAAGCCACTATGCATAATAATTTGTAGATTTAGAGGTCAGTATGCTTTGCAATATGTAGACGTGGAAGCCACAATGCATAATAATATGTAGATTTAGAGGTCAATATGCTTTGCAATATGTGGATGTGGAAGCCACTATTCATAATAGTATGTAGATTTAGAGGTCAGTAGACATGATCAATATGTAGATTGAAGAGTCAATGTGCATTAGTATGTTAATTTAGAGGTCAGCATGCATCAGAATATATTGTTTTAAAGATCAGTAGTGTTACAAAATGTAGAGTTTGAGATCAGTATGCATTACAATATATAGATTTAGAGGTCACTATGCATCAGAATATGTAGATTTACAGGTCGGTAGACATTAACATATCACAGTGCAGATTTAGAAGTTGGTGTGTGTTACAATATGTAGATGTCCAGGGTCTGTATTCACATTGAGATAGTATGAGACTTTTCATCCTTCCATGTTAGAAGTCCTTCTAATGTCCTATTAAATCCTACTACTCTAAAAGGACTTCTATAAGATACCACGATGATGAGTCTCATACTACTCTCTCAATGTGAATACAGGCCCAGGTCAATATGTCCTATGCGTTATGGCTCCCACGTGTCGTCATATCCGGCCACAAGGAGCGCCATATTATGGGAGACCGCCATCTTAGTCACTAACTTTGTTTGAAAAATGCCAGATCGATGCTGCGTATTTGGCTGTTCCAATTCGAAACTTATATTTATAACATCTGGATGTTTTCTTTACACGTTTAGATAACATTTTCACTTTGCTTACACACAAATAAGGACTAAGATGGCGACACTTCCGTTGGAAGGGTCGAGATGCGCACGCAGGTGGGTTGGAGCCATACAATGTAGATTGAGTTATATGCGTTAAGGGTCATCCACACACGTACGAATCGCACTGCGATGCGATTTCGACGATGTGAGTTGTGATTCACGAAATGGTCTAAAAATAATTCTGCTATTTTCGCTCACTATGCTCAAGTAGACCACATACATGAATTTCACGTGATCCGGGACTCACATCGTCAAAATCGCGTCGCATTCAGATACGATTCGAATGTATGTGGCTGCCCTTTTATGTAGAATTAGAGGGGAGTATGCATTGTGTAGAATTAGAGGGGAGTATGCATTGTGTAGAATTAGAGGTCAGTATGCATTGTGTAGAATTAGAGGTCAGTATGCATTATGTAGAATTAGAGGTCAGTATGCATTGCATTGTGTAGAATTAGAGGTCAGTATGCATTATGTAGAATTAGAGGTCAGTATGCATTATGTAGAATTAGAGGTCAGTATGCATTATGTAGAATTAGAGGTCAGTATGCATTGTGTAGAATTAGAGGTCAGTCAGTATGCATTATGCATGTAGAATTAGAGGTCAGTATGCATTGTGTAGAATTAGAGGTCAGTATGCATTGTGTAGAATTAGAGGTCAGTATGCATTATGTAGAATTAGAGGTCAGTATGCATTGTGTAGAATTAGAGGGGAGTATGCAGTGTAGAATTAGAGGTCATTGCATGTGTAGAATTAGAGGTCAGTATGCATTGCAGAATTAGAGGTCAGTATGCATTGTGTAGAATTAGAGGTCAGTATGCATTGTGTAGAATTAGAGGTCAGTATGCATTGTGTAGAATTAGAGGTCAGTATGCATTGTGTAGAATTAGAGGTCAGTATGCATTTAGAGGTCAGTATGTAGAAATTAGAGGTCAGTATGCATTGCATTATGCATTGCATAGAATTAGAGGTCAGTATGCATTGTGTAGAATTAGAGGTCAGTATGCATTATGTAGTAGAATATAGAGGTCAGTATGCATTGCATAGAATTAGAGGTCAGTATGCATTGTGTAGAATTAGAGGTCAGTATGCATTATGTAGAATTAGAGGTCAGTATGCATTATGTAGAATTAGAGGTCAGTATGCATTATGTAGAATTAGAGGTCAGTATGCATTATGTAGAATTAGAGGTCAGTATGCATTGTGTAGAATTAGAGGTCAGTATGCATTATGTAGAATTAGAGGTCAGTATGCATTGTGTAGAATTAGAGGTCAGTATGCATTATGTAGAATTAGAGGTCAGTATGCATTGCGTAGAATTAGAGGTCAGTATGCATTGTGTAGAATTAGAGGTCAGTATGCATTATGTAGAATGAGGTCAGTATGCATTTTGTAGAATTAGAGGTCAGTATGCATTGTGTAGAATTAGAGGTCAGTATGCATTAGTAGAATTAGAGGTCAGTATGCATTTTGTAGAATTAGAGGTCAGTATGCATTGTGTAGAATTAGAGGTCAGTATGCATTGTGTAGAATTAGAGGTCAGTATGCATTGTGTAGAATTAGAGGTCAGTATGCATTATGTATGCATTGTGTAGAATTAGAGGTCAGTATGCATTGTGTAGAATTAGAGGTCAGTATGCATTTTGTAGAATTAGAGGTCAGTATGCATTGTGTAGAATTAGAGGTCAGTATGCATTGTGTAGAATTAGAGGTCAGTATGCATTGTGTAGAATTAGAGGTCAGTATGCATTGTGTAGAATTAGAGGTCAGTATGCATTGTGTAGAATTAGAGGTCAGTATGCATTGTGTAGAATTAGAGGTCAGTATGCATTGCGTATGAGGTCAGTATGCATGATGTAGAATTAGAGGTCAGTATGCATTGTGTAGAATTAGAGGTCAGTATGCATTGCATAGAATTAGAGGTCAGTATGCATTGTGTAGAATTAGAGGTCAGTATGCATTATGTAGAATTAGAGGTCAGTATGCATTATGTAGAATTAGAGGTCAGATGCATTGTCAGAATTAGAGGTCAGTATGTTGTGTAGAATTAGAGGTCAGTATGCATTATGTAGAATTAGAGGTCAGTATGCATTATGTAGAATTAGAGGTCAGTATGCATTATGTAGAATTAGAGGTCAGTATGCATTATGTAGAATTAGAGGTCAGTATGCATTGTGTAGAATTAGAGGTCAGTATGTATTATGTAGAATTAGAGGTCAGTATGCATTATGTAGAATTAGAGGTCAGTATGCATTATGTAGAATTAGAGGTCAGTATGCATTGCGTAGAATTAGAGGTCAGTATGCATTGTGTAGAAATAGAGGTCAGTATGCATTATGTAGAATTAGAGGTCAGTATGCATTGCGTAGAATTAGAGGTCAGTATGCATTAGTAGAAATAGAGGTCAGTATGCATTATGTAGAATTAGAGGTCAGTATGCATTATGTAGAATTAGAGGTCAGTATGCATTATGTAGAATTAGAGGTCAGTATGCATTATGTAGAATTAGAGGTCAGTATGCATGATGTAGAATTAGAGGTCAGTATGCATTATGTAGAATTAGAGGTCAGTATGCATTGTGTAGAATTAGAGGTCAGTATGCATTATGTAGAATTAGAAGTCAGTATGCATGATGTAGAATTAGAGGTCAGTATGCATGATGTATAATTAGAGGTCAGTATGCATGATGTATAATTAGAGGTCAGTATGCATTATGTAGAATTAGAAGTCAGTATGCATTATGTAGAATTAGAAGTCAGTATGCATGATGTAGAATTAGAGGTCAGTATGCATGATGTATAATTAGAGGTCAGTATGCATGATGTATAATTAGAGGTCAGTATGCATTATGTAGAATTAGAAGTCAGTATGCATTAGAACACGTACATTTAGAAGTAAGGTCAGTATGGCAATATAGGCCTAATAATAATTATGGAAATTTATAGGTCAGCATGTACAGGGGGGAGTACCTTTTGATATGCCATTTTAAATGATGTTATTTGTAAAAGCTCTTGGTTATTTTTTTCACCCTTCCTGGCAGAGGTATTTTCATCGTAATTTTACGTGTTCTTGTCGCTTTCAGCACAGGGAACGATCAGCCAAAACATCGACATCTTCCTCCTCCTCCTCTTCCAATTCTTCATCATCTGCATCTACCGGATACGGAAACACCGATTTTTCTTCGCCTTCCTGCCAGGAGAGCGGAACAAGCGATGGTTATGGAATCGGGGAGAGAGAGGAGAAAGGAAACAGGGGGAAAAGAGGAGGAGAAGGAGGAAGAGGAGGAGGAAGAAGAGGAGGAGAAGAAGGAGGAGTAGGAAGAGGAGAAGGAGAAGGAGGAGGAGGAAGAGGAGGAGGAGAAGAAAGAAGAGGAGGAGGACAAGAAGGAAGAGGAGGAGGAGGAGGAAGAGGAGGAGTAGAAGAAGGGGGAGGAGGAAGAGGAGGAGGAGGAGGAGGAGGAGGAAGAGGAGGAGGAGGAGGAGGAGGAGGAGGAGGAAGAGGAGGAGGAGAAAAAAGAAAAGGAGGACAAGAAGGATTAGGAGGAGGAGGAGGAAGAGGAGGAGTAGAAGAAGGTGGAGGAGGAGGAGGAGGAGGAGGAGGAGGAGGAGGAGAGAGGAGGAGGAGGAGGAGGAGGAGGAAGAGGAGGACAAGAAGGAGGAGGAGGAGAAGGAAGAAGAGGAGGAGGACAAGAAGGATTAGGAGGAGGAGGAGGAAGAGGAGGAGTAGAAGAAGGTGGAGGAGGAAGAGGAGGAGGAGGAGGAGGAGGAAGAGGAGAAGGAGGAGGAGGAGGAGGAAGAGGAGGACAAGAAGGAGGAGGAGGAGAAAGAAGAAGAAGAGGAGGACAAGAAGGAAGAGGAGGAGCAGAAGAAGGTGGAGAAGGAAGAGGAGGAGGGGGAAGAAGAGGAAAAGAAGAAGGAAAAGAAGGAGGAGAAGAAGGAAGAAGAGGAGGAGGACAAGAAGGAGGGAACGAAGGAGTGGAAGATTCGGCCAGCTCGGGCAGTGCCCTGGCCACAGTGACGGTGATGATCCCTCTGACCTATTGCCTGGTGTGCGTGCTGGCCGGTCCTCTGATCGCCCTGACCCAGAACACCGCCCTGCCCGTCTATGCGTCCATCGGGGCCTTCGGGCTAGGGACACTGTCCGCTTTTACCGTGGACTTTGACTGATGCGGATTTCATTGATGTTGAGGGACACTGTCCGCTTTTATCGTGGACTTTGACTGATGCGGATTTCATTGATGTTGAGGGACACTGTCCGCTTTTATCGTGGACTTTGACTGATGCGGATTTCATTGATGTTGAGGGACACTGTCCGCTTTTATCGTGGACTTTGACTGATGCGGATTTCATTGATGTTGA
The DNA here is from genome assembly GCA_017654935.2 of Phymorhynchus buccinoides. Taxonomy (NCBI): domain Eukaryota; kingdom Metazoa; phylum Mollusca; class Gastropoda; order Neogastropoda; family Raphitomidae; genus Phymorhynchus; species Phymorhynchus buccinoides. The sequence goes on along the minus strand of JAGGCT020004248.1, from coordinate 2,517,589 downwards.
GGGACACTGTCCACTTTTATCGTGGACTTTGACTGATGCGGATTTCATTGATGTTGAGGGACATTGTCCGCTTTTACCGTGGACTTTGACTGATGCGGATTTCATTGATGTTGAGGGACATTGTCCGCTTTTATCGTGGACTTTGATGTGGATTTCATAGATGTTGAGGGACATTGTCCGCTTTTATCGTGGACTTTGACTGATGCGGATTTCATTGATGTTGAGGGACACTGTCCGCTTTTATCGTGGACTTTGACTGATGCGGATTTCATTGATGTTGAGGGACACTGTCCGCTTTTATCGTGGACTTTGACTGATGAGGATTTCATAGATGTTGAGGGACATTGTCCGCTTTTACCATGGACTTTGACTGATGAGGATTTCATAGATGTTGAGGGACATTGTCCGCTTTTACCATGGACTTTGACTGATGAGGATTTCATAGATGTTGAGGGACATTGTCCGCTTTTACCATGGACTTTGACTGATGAGGATTTCATAGATGTTGAGGGACATTGTCCGCTTTTATCGTGGACCTTGATGTGGATTTCATAGATGTTGAGGGACATTGTCCGCTTTTATCGTGGACTTTGACTGATGCGGATTTCATTGATGTTGAGGGACACTGTTCGCTTTTATCGTGGACTTTGACTGATGAGGATTTCATAGATGTTGAGGGACATTGTCCGCTTTTACCATGGACTTTGACTGATGAGGATTTCATAGATGTTGAGGGACATTGTCCGCTTTTACCATGGACTTTGACTGATGAGGATTTCATAGATGTTGAGGGACATTGTCCGCTTTTACCATGGACTTTGACTGATGAGGATTTCATAGATGTTGAGGGACATTGTCCGCTTTTACCATGGACTTTGACTGATGAGGATTTCATAGATGTTGAGGGACATTGTCCGCTTTTACCATGGACTTTGACTGATGAGGATTTCATAGATGTTGAGGGACATTGTCCGCTTTTATCGTGGACCTTGATGTGGATTTCATAGATGTTGAGGGACATTGTCCGCTTTTAACGTGGACCTTGATGTGGATTTCATAGATGTTGAGGGACATTGTCCGCTTTTAACGTGGACTTTGACTGATGTGGATTTCATAGATGTTGAGGGACATTGTCCGCTTTTACCATGGACTTTGACTGATGAGGATTTCATAGATGTTGAGGGACATTGTCCGCTGTTATCGTGGACCTTGATGTGGATTTCATAGATGTTGAGGGACATTGTCCGCTTTTAACGTGGACTTTGACTGATGAGGATTTCATAGATGTTGAGGGACATTGTCCGCTTTTATCGTGGACCTTGATGTGGATTTCATAGATGTTGAGGGACATTGTCCGCTTTTACCATGGACTTTGACTGATGTGGATTTCATAGATGTTGAGGGACATTGTCCGCTTTTACCATGGACTTTGACTGATGTGGATTTCATAGATGTTGAGGGACATTGTCCGCTTTTACCATGGACTTTGACTGATGCGGATTTCATTGATGTTGAGGGACATTGTCCGCTTTTATCGTGGACTTTGACTGATGAGGATTTCATTGATGTTGAGGGACATTGTCCGCTTTTATCGTGGACTTTGACTGATGCGGATCTCTTGGGGGTCTTTCGTAAAAATATAGTACCCCCACCTTCTGGAGGTTCAGTGCTTATAACTTCCTCTAATCTGCCACTATTAGGCTCGGTGTACATCTCGTGTCCTGGCTAATACAAAGCATCTGTTTTGTTTCAATCTGTGTTTTTCTCACACCTGCTGCCATGTCATTCACACCGACTGGCGTGCGTTGTGTACGCATTTGGTCCGCTGTCGCCCATGTTGTTTGGGTCTTGGGGAAGGGAGACCAAAAGAAGCAGACTTGCTTGTGTGTATAACCTGTCAGCAAGTGAAAAGCAACAAGGCGTGTGCTACTGTGACGGATTGGTTTGGGCAATTTTGATTGTTTCGAATCTGTGGTGTCTAAATCGTTTTTGAAACAGGAAGTTAACATTCTAAGTGTTTATTCTGTGAGTTGTTGTCGTGTGTGTTTTACAAATTCTTTTGATTTTTTTGATTTTTTTGATTGAACATTTATTTCACGCAATTTGCATAAACCTAATACACAAACATAACTGAAAAATGAGACATAAGTGTTAATCGCTCACCTAATGTTTTCTTTTCTTATATTATCACAATACTTTTGTTGAACATATATTGAAAAATAAACAAAATAAGAAAAAGCATACATAAGCATACAACACAATTGCACAAGTTTATGTACACATACAGAGAGAGAGAGAGAGAGAGAGAGAGAGAGAGAGAGAGAGAGAGAGAGAGAGAGAGAGAGAACTCGGAACTCGGAACATTTTTAATGCACATTGGCCTTGGGCCACAATACATTGTTAAGGGAGTGGGGGTGAAGGGTTAGTGTTTACATGAAAAAATAAAAAATAAAATGAAAAATAAATATTGTACTACATTCAATAATCCCATGTGAGAAGCTAACACAATCATATATCTCGAAGTGCTTTCAAAAATCCTATGTGAGAAGCTAACACAATCATACATTTTTAAACGTCCAAAATAACCATCTTTCAATATCATTCCCAATATGGGTGCAATTGATATATTATTATATAGTTGTTTTTTTTTTTTTTTTTTTTAGACAATTACGCTTATATGTTGTATTTCGAATTCCCTTTTAATACAAGAATTACAATAGCAATGCCCTTTTCCTCCTATTTATTGCGTGAAACACAAATCGTGATACGTTGTATCTGTGTGAAACATTAGTGACTGTAAGAATAACATGAATTGGAAATTTAGCAGATTCTTTGAGAAATGTGTTTCTAAGATCACTGTAGGACAAACAGTTCAACAAAAAATGCTCTTCATCTTCAATCTGGTTTCTACAGAATGGACACATCTTATTTCCTACTGTATCACTATAGCGATTAACATTATTATTTAGTGGCAGAGCATTTACTCTCACCTGAGTTACAGCTACACGAAAGCAATATGTATCCATTTCTATAAGATATCTTTCCTTTTCAAACACTGTTTTAAAAGATCTATAGTTATCATATCTCTCGCGGTCTCTAATGGAGCTTGACCATTCTTGAATGTATATGTCAATGAGCCTCTGTTTAAATTCAAATAAAAAGGTTTTTACTTGTCCAACTCCTTGCTGTAACCATACAGAGAGACAGAGAGAGAGAGAGAGAGAGAGAGAGAGAGAGAGAGAGAGAGAGAGAGAGAGAGAGAGAGAGAGAGAGAGAGAGACAGTCACACACATCTTATTTCAATATATGTTAACATTGTGGAGTGGAAAAAGACAAGGTTGAAGCTTAATTTAAAAGTACACGTGGATGTTTTACAAATTCTAGTCAGTCTGAATTTGCCATGGGTAGGACACTGGAAATGTCCAGTCCTATGCTTGTAGTCCCAGACTCACTACTCACTACTCACTATTTACTACTCACTACTCACTACTCACTATTTCATAGCTGTTTTAGCAGGCTGGTTGTTTGGAAGGTTTAGATTGTAATCACTCGTATTTTTCTTTCAGCTTGGTGAAGATTTTGGTCTGCATAAATCTTGTCGTCTGCTTGGTTTCATGTGTGCGGATGGCTGGTACCCACGTGTCGTCATATCCGGCCACAAGGAGCGTGCCATATTATGGGAGACCGCCATCTTAGTCAGTAACTTTGTTTGAAAAATGGATTGATTCAGTCGTTCTGTGTGTGATGTGCATCGATTCTCGATTCGGTT
>JAGGCT020004248.1:2471596-2513320 GCA_017654935.2 Phymorhynchus buccinoides | reverse complement strand
AAGGTATAGGGAAAAGATTAAAAGTGATGGGGAAAGGAAGTAAAGGAAGGAAATAGTAGTTGTAGAAAAAAAAATAAAAAAGAAAAGGGAGAGTAAATTTTTTTGTAATATTATATATGTATTTGTGTGTTTAAGAAAGGTTAAAAAAGATAATATAAATAAGATGTAAGTAATTTTAAAAAAAAATTATTTTATGATGCTAAGACTTAGTGATAACAGAACAATATCAGGATGGTATATTGAAAATAATGAATGAGATGGAGTGTGTGTTTGGTGTGTGTGGTGTTTTGGTGTAAGTTTTATATCTCTTTCCTCTTACTATATTTAAATAATACTAAAGATACTTCATATGAATGTTGTGTTATGATGTTTGGGCCATCATGTAGGTTGTCAACATATGAGGTTCAACTGTAAGGTTTTGTCATTTTATAATAGTTTTTAGAAATACTAACTGAATTAATACATAACACTTCTCGCACAAGCAAGACATTCACTGCCATGCACTGTCGATGTTTGTCTACTTTCAATCAAAGCTTAATGTCAGTGATATTTTCATTCAAGCAACGCATGCGCACTTGAAAAACATAGTTACTCTCCTCTTGTCAGTTGGGTTGCAACGGCACAAGTACATGGTGCCAGAAGAGTTAACTCTTCTAGTTCTAGCTACCAGAGTGGAAACCAGTCTTGTGTTTGCCTTCTTTTTTTTTAAAGCAATGACAGCTTCAGCTCTTTTTAACCTTTAGCATGCTGCACTTTTTCTGATGTTCCGTATTCTGACAAGTACTGCATTGTTTTTGAGGCGGTAGAAAACACTTACACCCACTTGATTAAGAATGCTCTAATTTTCTCTGTATGTTGTGTGCAGACTTGATTATTGGAATACTATTAAAGAGATGATTGAGGAAAGTTTTGATATGATTTATTTTGCTGTCCGTGTATGTTTTGTTGTTGAAAAAAAAAAGAGAAGCGAAATCAACAAAGCGAAAGCGTTGACTTACTGTTTCGGCAAGGTCGGAATGAGTGCCGTCTGCTTCAAAGTTCAAAGGGGAGACTATCGGCTCTGCGACTGAATGCGCCTGCAGCATGCTAAAGGTTAAATGTGAACCAACAGAAGCATCTGAGACATTAAGAATGACCAAATTCATCTTATGGGAAAATACAGGCCTTTATTTTTAAAGAAGATTATAACATTTGGAGGTCCAGAATCAACAGTTGAAGATTGTCTGTTGCAGGTGTTTCATGGGACAGGACTGAACGTAATGTGAGTACTGTCACCATCTATGTTTTCACTGATACAGTGGAACCCCCCTTATAAGACCTCCCATTATAAGACTCCCTCCCACTTAAGACATACTTCTCTGAGACATTGCCCTTCTTTGTAAGTATTAAAATTACGTCCCTTATAAGACCCCTTTGGTTTCGTTCCTTATAAGACCTCATTTTGGATGATTTTTGAAGGTCTTATAAGGGAAGTTCACACTGTGCTAAGAAAGTGTGTGTGTGTTTGTTAACATTGTTGTTGTTGTTGTCTGCTGTTGTTATGCAGTGACATTATTTGCTTGCTATATTCACTTGATAGCAGGCAATAGAGAATGATGGAACAACTTAGTCAACGGTCACACACTGGCTGTCTAAATAGTCCTGGGGCCTTGGCACTGACTGACTCTTTGTGCTGCAGCCAAAAGGATTAGTTAGGCATTTGGGATCTTCCCCAATGCCAGCTGTCCTTTAGTCCCTTTGACCAAGAGAGTGGGGATGTACCCCTTGAGGCAGCTGTTGTTCGTGAGTGTGTCTGTCCAAGGTCTGCCGTCCTAATGAGGCTCCCTCTACTGTTCGTAAGTGTTTCTGTCCAATGTCTGCCGTCCTAATATGGCTCCATCTACTGTTCGTGAGTGTGTATGTCCAATGTCTGCCTTCCTAATAAGGCTCCCTCTACTGTTCGTTAGTGTGTCAGTCCAATGTCTGCCTTCCTAATGAGGCTCCATCTACTGTTCGTGAGTGTGTCTGTCCAATGTCTGCCTTCCTAATAAGGCTCCCTCTACTGTTCGTGAGTGTGTCTGTCCAATGTCTGCCTTCCTAATAAGGCTCCTTCTACTGTTCGTGAGTGTGTCTGTCCAATGTCTGCCGTCCTAATAAGGCTCCCTCTTTTGTTCGTGAGTGTGTCTGTCCAGTTTCTGCCTTCCTGATGAGGCACAAGGGAAATAAAAGGGAAACAACTCGCTGATGCCTGCATTGTGAACTGGCAGCACCTGAGCATGAAGAAGGCCGCCCTGTAGCCCTGAAGATAAGCCTCTTTTTTTTTTGGGGGGCCCGTTTGGACAACACCAATTATGACGAGTCTACGACAAGACTCCAACTGACTCTACTCCAGCTCCTCCCACCCGACCCTTTCCAAAGAACAACGTTGATGAACCAACTTCCAGGTGTACCCGCTACATCGAAGACAACAGCACCAGAACTACTTGTCCCTAAGAGCTACGGCTGTGAGGACGTAAAACTTTCCTGCAACCCGTTCCTATTAATCCTGAGACCTTATTCTTGTAGTGCTTCCCTTAGACCGTTTCTAACATCTCCTATTTTCGTTTTTTACTTCTTTAAATTGAACTGCCGTGTTAATTTTCCGGACAACAAAGCGCACCGTTGTCTAAGCCTCACCCCCTGAATTTTATTAAAATTCTGGGGGAAAAACAACGATAAAGCCGCATTCAGTATCTAAGTCGCAAGAGGCAACAGTCGCTTGGGTGGGCCCCTTTGAGGTTGAGGGCCGGGCTCCGCTCCCCCCAATTTGTCGCTTTGAGGAATGACGATAATGTCTGACGCATTGCCATAAATTGATAATACGTGTGTGTCCGTATGTATCTCCAGTCTGGGCCGTAGCTGACACACTCTGACTCTGACTTCGGCAGGCTGAATCAAGTTCAGGGAAGTTTAGGTTTAACGTTTTTTTCTCTCAGAAACTTCCCCAAAACTATGTGTATGGTGTGATAGTGTTCGAACAGTCTTTTTCTTGAATGAAAACCTGCGAATATGATGACTGAATGGAAATCTCCTTTGTGAAAGGATGTTTGTATTGTACATTTCTGTTTTCACAGAAGCAGAAACCGCCATGGAACCATGGAGGAAGACTCACCAGATCAGCCCCCAGCTGTCTACAGCACAGAACAGCCCATGTCTGACAACACTTCTGAGTCACCGCTGTCTCTGAACACAAGTCACGAGTGCTACCTATGTTCTGCTGCCTTTGTGCTGGTCAGCAGTCTGGAACTCCACAAGGCATCAGTTCATGGAGAGAAAATGCACACAGCGTTACCTAGTTCCTCCACATCTGACAGATGTGATGCTGGTAACTGTAGCAACACAGACGTAGATAAGGAGGTCCATAGCCATGGCAACAGAATAAGGAAAACAAGGAAAGTTTATAAAAATGTTGCTGGTGAGAAAGATAGAAAGAAGAGGAGTGAGAAGCATGTGTGTGATGTCTGCAAGAAATCTTTCCTTAGAATTGGCTGGCTGGAGAGACACAAATTAATTAATTGCGGCATGAAGTCTTTAGTGTGTGATGTTTGCGGTAGGAGTTTTACTCTGGCTCATCACCTGACACAACACAAGATAATCCACACAGGGGAGAGGCCTTTCAAGTGTCTGCGCTGTGACTCTGCTTTTAGGTGGTCACATGCTTTACAGGCCCACATAAAGTCAGTCCATGAAGGACGCAAACCCAACCTCTGTGATGTCTGTGGGGCAGCTTTCTATCACAGCAGGGATTTAATGACGCACAAGAGGACTCACACAGGTGAAAAGCCCTTTGTGTGTTCAGACTGTGGTCATAGTTTCATCACTTGCAGTACCCTAGCACAGCATCGTCGGACTCACACAGGTGAAAAAAAACATGTGTGTCCAGACTGTGGGAAAGGCTTTGCCAGATCCACTCATCTTACACAACATCGTCTGACTCACACTGGACAGAAGCCTCACAGCTGTCCTCACTGTCCTTCAGCCTTTACCCAGTCACAGAGCTTAAAGATGCACATTAAGAGTAAACACCGGTAACACTGTTACAATACGAAAAGCAGACTAATTCCATCAGAGTGGATCATGTGAACTCTTCCAGTGTGACCAATTCTTTGTGCAGGGTACAAATTGTGGCTCACTCGTGTTAACACGAGGTGAGTCTATGGTATGATATTTGTTCGGTTATGTGTCTCTTGTGTGTGTGTGTGTGTGTTGCGTCCGTGGTCTAATCTCCAAACTTTAACGTTGGCATTTTCTCGGGAAATAGAAAGCGTACATTGTTCAAACTGTACATACACATAGATGTTTATGCAAGCTTTCAAACAATAATGATTTCAATAATTAAATGCTTAAAATAACACTATGCACTGTCTCTCATGCCAATGATTCCGGGTTCAATTCTCGGCAAAGGCACTTTTTTGTTGTTGTTGTATCCAGGGATGTACAGTACATTCCCTGTGTATCAACAATTTTAGTTGTAACGATAGTTTCATTTGTACTTTAAACACCCCCTCATGTTTACGACCCTCAATCTCAAAGTCATTATTTTTGGGCGATCTTGTACTTTAAACACCCCCATCATGGTTACAATCCTCAATCTGAAAGTCATTCTTTGTTGGCAATCTTGTACTTTAAACACCCCCCTCATGTTTATGACCCTCAATTCAAAGTCATTTTTTGTTGTAATCTTGTACTTAAACACCACCACCCCTCATGATTACGACCCTCAATCTCAAAGTCACTAATTATTTGTTGGCAATCTTGTACTTGAACCCACCCTGAGTGAGCCTTGAATGCTTTGCCTCTTGTTATAGTCTAGTTTTATGAAAATGGGAGTCATTGGAATTGGAACAAGGGCCAGTGTGTTTCCCTGTCTGTCTGTCTGGTTGTGTTGGTTTGTGCGTGTACATAATGTGATGCCTTTGAGTGACTGAACCATTGAACCGATCATAGTAGAATTTGGCAGAATGTATGATGCCTTTGAGTGACTGAACCACTGAACCAATCATAGTAGAACTTGGCAGAATGTATGATGCCTTTGAGTGACTGAACCACTGAACCAATCATAGTAGAACTTGACAAAATGTATGATGCCTTTGAGTGACTGAACCACTGAACCAATCATGTTAGTACTTGGCAGAATGTATGATGCCTTTGAGTGACTGAACCACTGAACCAATCGTAGTAGAACTTGACAGAATGTATGATGCCTTTGAGTGACTGAACCACTGAACCAATCATAGTAGAACTTGGCAGAATGTATGATGCCTTTGAGTGACTGAACCACTGAACCAATCATAGTAGAACTTGGCAGAATGTATGATGCCTTTGAGTGACTGAACCAATCATAGTAGAACTTGGCAGAATGTATGATGCCTTTGAGTGACTGAACCATTGAACCAATCATGTTAGAACTTGACCAATGCCTTTGAGTGACTGAACCACTGAACCAATCATGTTAGAACTTGGCAGTATCCGCTCAGCCACCCTGTTTCCTGATGGCTGGTGATTATGCTCTGTATGTCAGTTTCACCAAATGTCAATCCATGTAAACATTCTCTGGGGTTTTTTTTATAACAAGGACCTGTACAACCACTTTGTTAACTAGTAGTGCACAGTGTACTCCATATGCTTTTCTTCCTCCCCTGCTCTCTTTCGCTCTCTTCTTTCTTTCTCTACAATTTTCACTCTTTCACTTTTATTTTCCCTATCTTTCTATTCCTTTTTCTCCTCTTATTGTTTAGGCTTGTGTGGATGTGTGTCTGGATATGTAGATGTCATATTGTGTGTGAATGTATAATTTGTTTTTTTTTAATTCTTTATTCTTCATACTATTAAGAAAAAAGGCTAGACAAACGTTTTTCTATTTTTTTCTGTTTTATTCATCTTTATTTACAGGTAATCACTTTTTATTATACATGAATGTTGAAGCATACATATATATGAATGTTATTTGTAAATATTATATGAAGAAGGAATAAAATGTTTAGTACCAACAAGGAACAGATGTGGAATTGGTCAGAATGTAAACCATTTCTTTGTGACTGTTTTTCTGTTGTTCTTTTTCTCTTTTTCTTATAACAAGGAATAGATACGGAATTGATCAGAATGCAAACATTCTCTGTCTGTGTGACACAGCTGTCATGGACTCCATGTGTGCTCCAAATACCTTCACTCATTTTCAGCCTTAGAGGTACTACTTTTTTTTCTTTTCCAACAACTGAGCTCTGATATTATTATTTTTCGTTTCACAACCTCCATGATCATTTTGACAGTTCTGTTGTTAGGACTGGGGGACTCCAGTCACGCAGAAAAATGTGATGATGATATCTGTATCCAATCGGTTCACATCGCCTTATCTTTACGCCGTTTTGAAAAAGGAAGAAAGTTAGGCCCCCTCCCAAAGTAGTTGTGGTTAAGGTATCCCAACCTACCCTATTTTTTTCGGCCGACCCTATGATTTTATTTTTTGCCTTGTCAAAAAAAAATGAAAGAGAGAGAGAGACCCAAGTTCAGTCGGGGAATGCCCATCAGGGGACATAACTCTATCGAACTGAACGTCCATGTGTCTCTGCAAAATTGGCATAATTTGCCATTTCAATTCAATGGAGCCATGTGCTCATAAAGAACTGGGAGTGAAGAGCTTACAATTTTGTTGAGAAAGAGAAAGTTTTATTTCTTTGGTTTGTTTACTTTAAATTACTCGATGTTCATGACACACACACCATGTAATGCATATACATGCACACACATACACAACACACACACACACACACACACACACACACACACACACACACACACACACACACACACCAAGAGAGTAAAGAGTGAGGGAGAGAGAGAGCTCTTAAACTGCGTTTTGCCAATTTTGACCTTTAAAAAAAAATCACCCCAAAAAGTTGTGGTTAAGGTAACATGGCCCCCCAAAATAGGGTAGGTAGGTATAGGACCCTAACAACAAGCAAAACTACACGACAAGTGCAAAGTGACGTTATTTTATTCACAAGAGACAAAGCAAAACTACTGGATATTTCGGCGAATGCGCCTTTATCAACATAGACAAACAAGAAAACGGCAAACAGCAAATATAGGAAAAGGCCGACCCTATGATTTTTGGGGGGCCTTGTCCAAACAAAACAAAAATGAAAGAGAAAGAGAGAGAGAGACGCAAGTTCAATCGGGGAATGCCCATCAGATGACACTAATTTAACTTTAACGCATTGAACGTCCATGTGTCCTAACGTTTTTTGTGAGATTTTTTGTTTAGGCAGGTCATTAATATAGGCTAGGAACAAACATGGTCCTAGCACTGATCCCTGGGGAAATCATGACGTGACCACAACTGCAAGACCGCGGCCTACAGGATGATATCCTCCATCCAAGACCAGGACCAGCTACAAGATGACCTCCACCGCCTTGCGGTCTGGGAGAAGAGCTGTAGCATGGAGTTTCATCCTGCCAAATGCCAGACCATCCAAGTCACCAGGAGCAGGAGCCCCCTTCAGTTCTCATACGTTCTGCATGGACATACCCTTGAGGATGTGAGGGAGGTCAAGTATCTCGGAGTCAGTATCAACAGCGAGATCACCTGGGACTCGCACGTCAACAACATCAGTGCCAAGGCCAACAAGATCCTGGGATTCCTAAGATGCAATCTGAAGATTAGCAGCAGCAGTATCAAGGAACGGGCTTACAAATCCTTTGTGCGTCCCTTGCTTGAATATGCGTGCGCTGTCTGGGATCCATACACAGAGGAGAGCATTGGCAAGCTGGAAGAAGCGGTCCAGCGAAGGGCAGCTCGCTTTGTGCTGAATCGGTATTGGCCGACGTCTAGTATGAGCAGCATGCTGGATAAGCTACGTTGGGAAATGCTGGAGAGCAGACGGCAGAAGACCAGGCTCTCCATGCTGTGCAAAATCAGTACCGGTGCTGTTCACTGTCCCGGTCTACAAAGCTGGTACCACTTCCGGCGTGGACACCATCTCCAGTTCCAACGCATCCAGTGCTGCACCAAATATCAGTCAAATTCTTCTTCTTCTTCTTCGCCTTAGGCAGCCAACTTCATCACGTTGAAGATTCTGCTGCACTTTTCTCTCAAGGACCATCAGGGAGTGGAATGACCTGCGGCAGGACACCCTCGACACTTTCACTGCTGATGCCCCCTGTGCGTCAGTGGTGCAGGACCAACAATAATCCATCAAGCGCTCCTCCACCCCCCTCAGCTTCCCATCCATCCTCTCTGTCCCTTCAATATTAGTTAAGCAGGCATGTCCTCAGTAAATAACAGACCGGCTCCCCATTTTTCAGTCTGTTTTTCCTAAAGGAGCCTGAATGGTCAACATAACATACTGACCGTGGGCCCTGAAGAGAAGAAGAAGAACCAATAATAAAAGCAGTGTCAGTTAAACTCAAAGCCCTCAGGAAGAAATAAAACTTCCTGTAGTTTGTTTTTTTCAGGCAGGAAGTAAGTAGGCTGCGGAGTGAGTGTCGTCTATCTGGAATGTGGTGGGGGACTGGCCTGTGTGGACTGGGTTTAAGGCACTCCCACATGTGTTCCTGCAGGAGTTAATATACATAGATGAAGTAGAGGATAAGGAGAATAGGGGAAGGGGTTGTTGAGAGAGAGAGAGAGAAAGAGAGAAGAAGAAGGAAAGAGGGTGGGGTGTAAGGAAAAGGGAGAGATATTACATCCGTCAGGTCAGGTCAGGTCAGATAGGACGACTAGACCTTACAGCCTCTCAAGCGTCCTTTTTCTTGATTGGGATTTTTTTTCTTTTTATTCAGTTGGCACAGCTGTGACGGTTTTAGTAGACTATCAGTCATACTGGTATTTTAATTTAATAAGGTTTGGGTCTTTGTCCAGGAGGTTTTTAAATTTGTTAGTATCAGGTGCAAGTTTTGTTTGAGCAGGAAGTGCGTTCCAATAGTTACTCTGTTACTAAAAAAAAGTGTCTACTGATGTTAGTTCTACTGTACTGTGTTAGTTTTTTAAAATTAATGATTTCTAGTCTTTGAAAATGTTGAGATCTAGAACAAGCTTTTGTTAGTATTGTCAGAATACTAACCGTTAAGAATGTTATAAACATTGATTAGGTCACCACGAAGTCTTTTGTATTTCAAGGATAGTAAATCAAGTTTGCGTAGCCTTTCACTATAATCAAGATTTGTAAGAAATGTTATTAATTTAGTAGTTCTCCTCTGTACACGCTCAATTGAAACTGATTGCCGTTTTAGATATGGATTCCAAATTTGGTCCCCATACTCCAGATGTGGTCTAACCAAACTTTTAAAGGTTAAGGAATACATTATTATTTAGTCCTGTAAAAGTTCTCTTGATTAACCCTAACTATACATTAGCTTTCTTTACAGCTGTTGTAATATGTCTATCAAATTTCAATTTAGGATGAAATATAACTCCCAAGTCCTTTTCTTCTACACAAGTGTCTAATATATGTTTATCTGTGCCATGAGATATTTGATATTCTCTTAGTGGATTATTTAACCTCAAATGCATTACTTTACACTTATTAGCATTAAAATACAGTTTCCATTTTTTTGATTAGTCAATAAGTTTGTTTATATCATTTTGCAACACACCTGATTTATTAGAAGAATTATAAATTTTAGTATCATTAGCAAATACTTTGCACATGCACATGGCAAGTCATTCATAAAAATAGCTAACAACATTGGTCCTAAAATGCTTCCTTGGGGTATACCACTCAATATGTCAGTATCTGATGATAGTTTATCTCCAACCCGTACTTTCTGTTTTCTGCCTGTTAAAAAATCCTTTACCCACGATAAAATGTTGCCCATTATGCCATATGATCCTAATTTCAACAAGAGTCTTTGGTGAGTGACAAAATCAAAGGCTTTTCGAAAGTCTAAGTAGACTATGTCGAAGGATTCTTTATCTTCTATAAGTTTAGTGAAATCATCCATAACCTCTACTAGTTGTGTCATGCAACAACGGCCACTTCTAAGACAATGTTGGCAATCTTAATGTAATTTAAAATCTGTCATATGTTTTACGATACCACTCCCTTACAAATTGCTCCAACAATTTGCACAATATGCATGTCAAGCTGACTGGTCTATAATTTCCTGGGTCATTTTTAGTTCCCTTTTTTGTATATATAGCTGTTGCATCGGCTGTCTTCTTCTTATAATTTCCTTTCATATTGTGTTTAATTTCCAGCTGAAACCCAATTTTGTTTCAGAAAGCAGCTGCCCACGTGGTGTACTATTTTTAAACGAACTTCCGTCAACAACAAAAATGGCCACTGTAGCCTAAAAATACTACCCAACCAGAGAGGTTTTAAAATAGCCTGCTATCCAATCAGAGCGGCTGATAGATGCATTGTAGAACGAAACAAAAATGGCGGTGCCGTGAGGGAGTGTGCTTGCAAACACTTTTCTGCAGAACTTTGCAGTACTGGAACTGTAATAAGTTACGTCATTTTCGCATGTTATTACCCTTCGTTCAAACTAACGATCTACTGCTCTTCCGACGCTGATCTTGTGCACCAACAGGGACAAAATGGAACGCATTCAACCTCACCCCAACACACTTCAAGTTGGTGTGACTCTTGTAAAACCGCCTCCACCTTTAGATGTGAAGAAGGGTGGAGATGAATGGAAATTGTTTAAGCAGATGTGGAGCAATTACTGCATCGATACAAGACTGGATGATGAAGAAGAGGCGTGCAAAAGAGCTTTGTTTCTCCACACACTGGGCAAAGAAGGATTGGCCTTGTACAACAGAATGCAGCTTCCAGCAGATGACTTTGTCGACAACATCATCACTGCATTTGACAACCATTTCTTTGGAAGGACCAGCGAAACTTATCAAAGATATGTGTTCAACAAACGAGATCAAAAGGCAGATGAGAGCATTGAAGATTACATTACTGCTCTGCGCTCTCTTGCTTCAACCTGTAATTTCTGTGATTGCTTGAAAGACAGTCTTTTGAGAGACAGAATTGTCTTAGGCATCAAAGACAGCTCTACCAGAAAGCGACTGTTGCAAGAAGCTGATCTGAATCTGGAGACCTGCATCGCTATGTGTCGTGCTGCTGAAGCTACTTCTCCATCTCAGCCAGTGAAAACTGTGACATGGACTGAGGACACCACTGCAGTTCAAGCTGGTTCTGTATCATCTGGGGATCAGAGGCCAGGCAAGAAGCAGGATTTATCTCTGAGCTTGAGGTAAGAGAATGTGTTGAATAGGTTTAGCCTTTTTTTTAATGGGGTGGTGGTGTGGAAGGATTAATAGCAGGGAAGGGGGGAGGGGGGGGAGAGATACTTCTTTTAGAATTTTGCATCAGCGTTTTGATGATTGTAGAGCATTAACATTTGGGGAAGGTGGGTGAGGGGTCCAAGAATAACTTTAGACAGGCCCATTAAAAGTAGGCCTATTGGCTGCCCAGATGATCAGCTCATACACTGGTGGATAGGAGAGGTGCATTGAAGGGTAGATGAGGGTAAAAGGCAAAGGTGGTTTTGGGGTTGAGGAAGAGGAGGGAGGTTGATGTAACAGCCTCAGGTGGAATACACACAGCCCTAGTGAATAATTTATTTTTTTAAAGTAAGTAGGCCACTGCAGTGTGTCTCTGAAGACCATAATAACATAGTTAAACTTTTAAAATTGCCAGCGAGGAAAGTGGGAACAGGTGAAGTTAGAATTGAATTGGCAATGGAGTGTTAGACAAACAGAAAAAATGACCTAAAGCAAAAACAGGATAATATTCTAGCAGAAAAAAATGAGTATCTTAATTCTTAGTTAAATCTGTATGTTGTGTGATTTCAGACGCTGTGACCCAAATGGCATCCACTGATGAAGTAGAGATGTCGGAGGTCAACTTCAACACAGAGTTGGATGATTCTGATGACTCATCACTTCAGTGGACTACAGAGCACCAGAGTTCAGGTCAGTGGCACTTTAACTACTATTAATAGACATCATGGCTTGATATATATATATATGGAAGTGTGTGTATGTGGTGTGTGGACTGTTTTACTCAGTCTCTTCTCTTCCTTTTTAACACTAAAAGAGTCTTCAGTATAGTCC
The DNA here is from genome assembly GCA_017654935.2 of Phymorhynchus buccinoides. NCBI lineage: Eukaryota > Metazoa > Mollusca > Gastropoda > Neogastropoda > Raphitomidae > Phymorhynchus > Phymorhynchus buccinoides. Next base: position 2,501,232 of record JAGGCT020004248.1, on the reverse strand, counting down.
AAAAAAATTATTATGGATAGATTGGGCCAATCTGTAGGATTGTCACAATACTGATGTTCAACTGTACATGTTTTCTCACATGTGTTAAATAGTTTTTATAAATAGTTAACTGATTTAAGTACATTTGCCCGTTACATCACAGAGTGTTTACTTTCAATCAAAGCTTAATGTCGGTGATTTTTCTGCTCATGCAACGCATGCGCACTTGAAAAACATAGTTACGCTCCTCTTGTCAGTTGAGATGCAACGGCGCAAGTACATGGTGCTGGAAGAGTTAACTCTTCTAGTTCTAGCTACCAGAGTGGAAACCAGTCTTGTAGTTGCCTTCTTTTTTCTTTTTTTTTAAAGCATTGACAGCTTCAGCTCTTTTTAAATGTGAACCAACAGGAGCATCTGAGGCATTAAGAATGACCAAATCATCTCATGGGAAAATACAGGCCTTTTTTTTTTTCTTCAAGAAAATGATTAATATTTGGAATTGGATGTCCAGAATGAACAGTTGAAGATTGTCTGTTGCAGGTGTTTCATGGGACAGGACTGAACGTAATGTGAGTACCGTCACCATCTGTGTTTTCACAGATACTAAGATTAGAATGTGTGTGTGGTGGTGGTGTTGTTGTTGTTTGCTGTTGTTATGCAGTGACATTGTTTCCTTGCTTTATTCGCTTGATAGCAGGCAATAGAGAATGATGGAACAACTTAGTCAAGGGTCACAATAACCTTGGGGCCTTGGTCCTGAGTGAATCTTTGTGCTGCAGCCAAAAAGATTAGTTAGGCATTTGGGATCTTCCCCAATGCCAGCTGTCCTTTAGTCCCTTTGACCAAGAGAGTGGGGATGTTCCTGAGGCAAGGCTTTTCTTCTTCTTCTTCTGCGGACGATGCAAGTGGCAGCGTCAGACTTCTAAGTTGGTCGCCATGATGAACCCCACAGTCTTCTCTAGGTCGGTGCAGCTGCCCCAGAGCTGTACCTGTAGCTCCACTCCCCCGGGCCAGCCTATGGCGTCGTAGAGTATGGTAGATTGGCTGGTCAGTAGCTCTACTCTGCTTTCCCCAGAGGCAACAGTCGCTTGGGTGGGCCCTTTTGAGGTTGAGGGCCAGGCTCCGCTCCCCCCAAGTTTTCGTTTTGAGGAACAACGCCATGACGATAATGTTGTCCGAGGCATATCCATAAATCGATGATACGTGTGTGTCCTCATGTATCTCCAGTCTGGGCTGTAGCTGATACACTCTGACTCTGACTTCGACTTCGGCAGGCTGAATCAAGTTCAGGGAAGTTTAGGTTTGACGGTTTTTTCAGAAACATGTGTATGAAGTGATAGTGTTTGAACAGTCTTTCTTGAATGAAAACCTGCGAATATGATGACTGAATGGAAATCTCCTTTGTGAAAGGATGTTTGTATTGTACATTTCTGTTTTCACAGAAGCTGGAACCAGAGGAAGACTCACCAGATCAGCCCTCAGCTGTTTACAGCACAGTACAGCCCATGTCTGACAACACTTCTGGGTCACTGCTGTCTCTGAACACAAGTCATGAGTGCTACCTTTGTTCTTCTGCCTTTGTGCTGGTCAGCAGTCTGGAACTCCACAAGGCATCGGTTCATGGAGAGAAAATGCACACCGTGTTACCTGGTCACTCCTCCACACCTGACAAATGTGATGCTGGTAACTGTAGCAACACAGACGTAGATAAGGAGGTCCACAGCCATGGCAACAGAATAAGGAAAACAAGGAAAGTTTATGAAAATGTTGCTGGTGAGAAAGATACAAAGAAGAGGAGTGAGAAGAAGCATGTGTGTGATGTTTGCAAGAAATCTTTCCTTAGAATTGGCTGGCTGGAGAGACACAAGTTAAATAATTGCGGTACGAAGTGTTTTGTGTGTGATGTTTGCGGTAAGAGTTTTACTCGGGCTCATTGGCTGACACAACACAAGAGAATCCACACAGGGGAGAGGCCTTTCAAGTGTCTGTGCTGTGACTCTGCTTTTAGGTGGTCATTTGCTTTACAGGTCCACATAAAGACAGTCCATGAAGGACACAAACCCAACCTCTGTGATGTCTGTGGGGCAGCTTTCTATCACAGCAAGGATTTAATGACGCACAAGAGGACTCACACAGGTGAAAAGCCCTTTGTGTGTTCAAACTGTGGTCATAGTTTCACCACTAGCAGTACTCTAGCACAGCATCGTCTGACTCACACAGGTGAAAAAAAACATGTGTGTCCAGACTGTGGGAAAGGCTTTGCCAGATCCACTCATCTTACACAACATCGTCTGACTCACTCTGGACAGAAGCCTCACAGCTGTCCTCACTGTCCTTCAGCCTTTACCCAGTCACAGAGCTTAAAGATGCACATTAAGAGTAAACACCGGTAACACTGTTACAATACGAAAAGCAGACTAATTCCATCAGAGTGGATCATGTGAACTCTTCCAGTGTGACCAATTCTTTGTGCAGGGTACAAATTGTGGCTCACTCGTGTTAACACAAGGTGAGTCTATGGTATGATAGTTGTTCGGTTGTGTATGTGTGTGTTGCATCCTTGGTATAATCTCCAAACTTTAACGTTGGCATTTTCTCGGGAAATAGAAGGCATACATTGTTCAAACTTTGCACACATATAGATGTCTATGCAAGCTTTCAAACAATAATGATTTGAATAAAAGTAAATGCTTAAAACAACACTGTAAACAGATAACATTTTAGATTAGTGGGTTAGAGAGTATTCAACAGGCAACATGAGTTAAGAAACTCATCAACACTGAAAGCCTTGATAGCTCATTGGTAGAGCGTCTGTCTCTCATGCCAATGGTTCCGGGTTCAATTCTCGGCAAAGGCGGTGTTGTTGTTTTTTAGTTGTATCCAACAATTTTTAGTTGTAACGATAGTTTCATTTGTACTTTGAAACACCCCCCTCATGTTTACGACACTCCATCTCAAAGTCATTATTTTTTGGCTATCTTGTACTTAAACACCCCCCTCACGTTTACTACCCTCAAGCTCAAAATCATTATTTGTTGGCATTCTTGTACTTTAAACACCCCCATCATGGTTACAATCCTCAATCTCAAAGTCATTATTTGTTGGCAATCTTGTACTTAACCCCCCCCCCCCTCATGTTTACGACCCTCAATTCAAACGATCAAGAATTGAAGAAGAAAACAAACACACCATTAAACTTTCCTCTTATGTATATATATTAGTTTGCTTTAATAAAACTTTTTTTGTGTCCAATGTATGTGTTTGTGAACCTAAGAAACAAACTCAATTACTATAACTTTAACTTTACGATTTGTTCTGTGTTCTGAAAAGAAGGAAAAAAAAAAATAATGTGTGATTTACTTTTTCTCACAATGCCTATGCAAAGTCATTTTTTGTTGGTAATCTTGTACTTAAACATCCCACCCTCATGATTACGACCCTCAATCTCAAAGTCACTAATTATTTGTTGACAATCTTGTACTTTGACCCCCCCCCCCCCCCCCCCCCCCCCCCCCGAGTGAGCCTTTGAAGGCTTTGCCTCTTGCTATAGTCTAGTTTTATGAAAATGGGAGTCATTGGAATGGGAACATGGGCCAGTGTGTTTCTCTGTCTGTCTGTCTGGTTGTGTTGGTTTGTGCGTGTACATAATGTAATGCGTTTGAGTCACTGAACCATTGAACCGATCATAGAACTTGGCAGAATGTATGATGTCTTTGAGTCACTGAACCACTGAACCAATCATGGTAGAACTTGGCAGAATGTGTGATGCCTTTGAGTGACTGAACCACTGAACCAATCATGGTAGAACTTGGCAGAATGTATGATGCCTTTGAGTGACTGAACCACTGAACCAATCATGTTAGTACTTGGCAGAATGTGTGATGCCTTTGAGTGACTGAACCACTGAACCAATCATGCTAGAACTTGGCAGAATGTATGATGCCTTTGAGTGACTGAACCACTGAACCAATCATGGTAGAACTTGGCAGAATGTATGATGCCTTTGAGTGACTGAACCACTGAACCAATCATAGTAGAACTTGGCAGAATGTATGATGCCTTTGAGTGACTGAACCACTGAACCAATCATAGTAGAACTTGACAGAATGTATGATGCCTTTGAGTGACTGAACCACTGAACCAATCATGTTAGTACTTGGCAGAATGTGTGATGCCTTTGAGTGACTGAACCACTGAACCAGTCATGCTAGAACTTGGCAGAATGTATGATGCCTTTGAGTGACTGAACCACTGAACCAATCATAGTAGAACTTGGCAGAATGTGTGATGCCTTTGAGTGACTGAACCACTGAACCAATCATGTTAGTACTTGGCAGAATGTGTGATGCCTTTGAGTGACTGAACCACTGAACCAATCATAGTAGAACTTGGCAGAATGTGTGATGCCTTTGAGTGACTAAACCGTTGAACCAATCATGGTAGAACTTGGCAGAATGTATGATGCCTTTGAGTGACTGAACCACTGAACCAATCATGTTAGAACTTGGCAGTATCCGATCAGCCACCATGTTTCCTGATGGCTGGTGATTATGCTCTGTATGTCAGTTTCACCAAATGACAATCCATGTAAACATTCTCTGTTGTTGTTGTTTTTATAACAAGGACCTGTACAACAACATTGTTAATTAGTAATGCACAGTGTACTCCATATGCTTTTCTTCCTCCCCTGCTCTCTTTCGCTCTCTTCTTTCTTTCTCTACAATTTTCACTCTTTCACTTTTATTTTCCCTATCTTTCTTTTCATTTTTCTCCTCTTTATTGTTAGGCTTGTGTGGATGTGTGTCTGGATATGTAGATGTAATATTGTGTGTGAATGTATAATTTGGTTTTTTTTAAACTTCTTTATGCATACTATTAAGAAAAAAGGCAAGACAAACTTTTTTCTGTTTTATTCATCTTTATTTACAGGTAATCACTGTTTATTATACAACATGAATGTTGAAGCATACATATATATGAATGTTATTTGTAAATGTATGAAGAAGGAATAAAATGTTTAGTACCAACCAGGAACAGATGTGGAATTGGTCAGAATGTAAACCATTTCTTTGTGACTGTTTTTCTGTTGTTCTTTTTCTTATAACAAGGAATAGATACGGAATTGATCAGAATGCAAACATTCTCTGTCTGTGTGACACAGCTGTCATGGACTCCATGTGTGCTCCAAATACCTTCACTCATTTTCAGCCTTCGAGGTACTAGTTTTTTTTCTTTTCCAACAACTGAGCTCTGATATATTTTTTTTTCATTTCACAACCTCCATGATCATTTTGACAGTTCTGTTGTTAGGACTGGGGGACTCCAGTCAGGCAGAAAAATGGGATGATGATCTCTGTATCCAATCGGTTCACATCGCCTTATCTTTACGCCATTTTGAAAAAGGAAGAAAGTTAGGCCCCCTCCCAAAGTAGTTGTGGTTAAGGTATCCCAACCTACCCTATTTTTTTCGGCCAACGCTATGATTTTTTTTTTCCTTGTCAAAAAAAAAAAAAAAGTGAGAGAGAGACGTAAGTTCAATCGGGGAATGCCCATCAGGGGACATAACTCTATTGCACTGAACGTCCACGTGTCGTAGCAAATTGGCGTAGTTTGCCATTTCAATGGAGCCATGCGCTCATATTTCTTAAAATGCGAGCGTGGTTAGCACTTCATAGTTTCAAAGCATCTTACACGCTCATGGATGTTTTCCGGGACATTCATCCGGATGTAGGAAAGGAAAACATTATCACATGCCGAGGTGGTTCAGCTATCTTAGCTGAACCTTTCAAACTAGAGTTTTCAACACCACTCAGTGATCTCAAAGAGCTGGGAGTGAAGAGCTTACAATTTCGTTGAGAAAGAGAAAGTTTTATTTCTTTGGGTTGTTTACTTTAAATTACTTGATGTTCATTTTGACCTTTAAATTTTTTTTCCCAAAAACAAAAGTTGTGGTTAAGGTAACATGGCCAAAAAAATTAGGTAGGTAGGTAGGACCTAGCAACAAACAAACAACTACAAGTGTAAAGTGACATTATTTTATTCACAAGAGACAAAACAAAACTACTGGATATTTCGGCGAATGCGCCTTTATCGACATAGACAAACAAGAAAACAGCAAATATAGCAAAAGGCCGACCCTGTGATTTTTTGGGGCCTTGTCCAAAAAACTAAAATGAAAGAGAGAGAGAGAGAGAGAGAGACGCAAGTTCAATCGGGGAATGCCCATCAGGGGACAACGTCCACGTGTCCTTGTTTTTTTCTTGCTTTTTTTAATTTTTAAGTCGGTCTGGCAAGTCATTAATATAGGCCAGGAACAAACATGGTCCTAGCACTGATCCCTGGGGAAATCATGACGTGACCTCAACTGCAAGACTGTTTGCAGATGACACCGCGGCCTACAGGATGATCTCCTCCATCCAAGACCAGGACCAGCTACAAGAAGACCTCCACTGCCTTGCGGTCTGGGAGAAGAGCTGGAGCATGGAGTTTCATCCTGTCAAGTGCCAGACCATCCAAGTCACCAGGAGCAGGAGCCCCTTTCAGTTCTGCATGGACATACCCTTGACGATGTGAGGGAGGTCAAGTATCTTGGGGTCAGTATCAACAGCGAGATCACCTGGGACTCGCACGTCAACAACATCAGTGCCAAGGCCAACAAGACCCTGGGATTCCTAAGACGCAATCTGAAGATCAGCAGCAGCAGTATCAAGGAACAGGCTTACAAATCCTTTGTGCGTCCCTTGCTTGAATATGCGTGTGCCGTCTGGGATGCGTGCGCCATCTGGGATCCATACACAGAGGAGAGCATTGGCAAGCTGGAAGCGGACCAGCGAAGGGCAGCTCGCTTTGTGCTGAATCGGTATAAGCCAATGTCTAGTGTGAGCAGCATGCTGCTGGATAAGCTAGGTTGGGAAATGCTGGAGAGCAGACGGCAGAAGACCAGGCTCTCCATGCTGTACAAAATCAGCACCGGCGCTGTCCACTGTCCCGGCCTAAATACAAAGCCAGTTAAGCTGGTACCACTTCCACATCAGCAGCGGCATGGACACCATCTCCAGTTCCAGCGCATCCAGTGCCGCACCAAATATCAGTCAAATTCTTCTTCTTCTTCTTCGCCTTAGGCAGCCAACTTCATCACGTTGAAGATTCTGCTGCACTTTTCTCCCAAGGACCATCAGGGAGTGGAACGACCTGCTGCAGGACACCCTCGACACCTTCACTGCTGACGCCCCCTGTGCGTCAGTGGTGCAGGGCCAACAATAATCCATCAAGCGCCCCTCAGCTTCCCATCCATCTTCTCTGTCCCTTCAATATTAGTTAAGCAGGCATGTCCTCAGTAAAGAACAAACCAGCTACTCATTTTTCAGTCTTTTTCCCCAAAGGAGCCAGAATGGTCAACATACTGACCGTGGGCCCTGAAGAGAAGAAGAAGAAGAACCAATAATAAAAGCAGTGTCAGTTACACTCAAAGTCCTCAGGAAGAAATAAAACTTCCTGTAGTTTGTTTTGCAGGCAGGAAGTAAGTAGGCTGCGGAGTGAGTGTCTCATCTGTCTGGAATGTGGTGGGGGACTGGCCTGTGTGGACTGGCTGACTGGGTTTAACCCTTTCACCGCCAGCCATCTTTGAGCCAAAAATTTTCCATTAAACTTACTTGGCTGCAGAAAAGATTTCATCTGCAATATTGTTGGATTTCTTTGTAGCACATTTAGAATAGGGTCAATCCTTACTGCCCAAATTTAGGAACACAATATCATTGAATAATAGACCCTGATTTCAAGGGTTTTAATGACATGGGTGTTAAATCATTGTGGTGCAAAAATGTGACGTTTGCAGTGAAAGGGTTAAGGCACTCCCACATGCGTTCCTGCATCAGGCATCACAGCAGGAGTTAATATGCATAGATGAAGTAGAGGATAAGGAGAATAGGGGAATGGGTAGTTGAGAGAGAGAGAGAGGGGGGGGGGGGAAAGAGGGGGGGGTGTAAGGAAAAGGGAGAGACGGTGATAAGGAGAATGTGTGTTGGTGTTGGCACATTTTCATACCAGGACATTTCACTATTACATCCGGTCTGGTCAGATCAGGTCAGGTCAGATAGGATGACTAGACCTTGCAGCCTCTTAAGCGTCCTTTCTCTTGATTGGGATTTTTTTAATTTTTAATTCAGTTGGCACAGCTGTGGCAGTTTAAGTAGACTATCAGTGATACTGGTATTTTAATTTACTAAGGTTTGGGTCTTTGTCCAGGAGGTTTTTTAAATTTGTTAGTATCAGGTGCAAGTTTTGTTTGAGCAGGAAGTGCGTTCCAATAGTTACTCTGTTACTAAAAGAAGTGTCTACTGATGTTAATTCTACTGTTAGTCTGTACATGATTTCTAGTCTTTGAACATTTTGAGATCTGGAACAAGCTTTTGTTAGTATTGTCAGGACCGTTAGGAATTTTATCAACATTGATTAGGTCACCATGAAGTCTTCTGTATTTCAAGGATAGTAAATCAAATTTGCGTAGCCTTTCACTATAATCAAGATTTGTAAGAAATGTTATTAATTTAGTAGCTCTCCTCTGTACACGCTCAATTGAAACTGTTTGCTGTTTTAGATATGATCCCAAATTTGGTCCCCAGACTCCAGATGTGGTCTAACCAAACTTTTAAAGGTTAAGGAATACATTATTATTTAGTCCCCTGTAAAAGTTCTCTTGATTAATCCTAACTATACGTTAGCTTTCTTTACAGCTGTTGTAATATGTCTATCAACTTTTCATTTAGGATCAAATATAACTCCCAAGTCCTTTTCTTCTACACAAGTGTTAATATCTGTGCCATGAGATATTTCATATTCTCTTAGTGGATTATTTAACCCCAAATGCATTACTTTACACTTATTAGCATTAAAATACAGTTTCCATTTTTCTGACCAGTCAATAAGTTTGTTTATATCATTTTGCAACACACCTGATTTATTAGAAGAATTATAAATGTCAGTATCATCAGCAAATACTTTGCACATGCTTTGTACTTGATCTGGCAAGTCATTCATAAAAATAGTAAACAAAATTGGTCCTAAAATGCTTCCTTGGGGTATACCACTCAATATGTCAGTATTTGATGATAGTTTATCTCCCACCCATACTGTCTGTTTTCTGCCTGTTAAAAAAGCCTGTACCCATGATGACATTTTGCTCAAGTCTTTGGTGAGGGACAGTTTCAAAGGCTTTTTGAAAGTCTAAGTAGACTATGTCGAAGGCGTCTTTATCTTCTATAAGTTTAGTGAAATCATCCATAACCTCAACTAGTTGTGTCATACAACAACGACCACTTCTAAAACCATGTTGGCAATCTGAATGTAATTTAAAATCTGTCATATGTTTCACGATAGAGTCCCTTACAAATTGCTCTAACAATGTGCACACTATACACGTCAAGCTTGTCGTATGAAAATAGGTAGCTCGTAAAAATAAGTAGCTCGCTACCTATGACAGTGTGTATTTGCGACATTGAGCATGAACCACTAATTTCACTTTTTTCTAGGGTTAGGGATTAGGGTTAGGGTTAGGGTTAGTTAAATGGTTAAAGAACAGAAAAAGTGAAATTTGTGGTTGTCGCAAATACAGACTCTCATAATAGCGAGCTACTTATTTTTACGAGCTACCTATTTTCATGCGACAAAGCTGACTGGTCTACAGTTTCCTGGGTCTGTTTTAGTTCCCTTTTTGTATATATAGCTGTTACATCGGCTGTCTTCTTCTTATAATTTCCTTTAATATTGTCTTTAATGTCCAGCTGAAACTATTGTCGAAAACAGTCTCAATTTTGTTTCAGAAAGCAGCTGCCCACGTGGTGTACTATTTTTAAACGAACTTCCGTCAACAATAAAAATGGCCACCGTAGCCTAAAAATACTACCCAACCAGAGAGGTTTTAAAATAGCCTGCTATCCAATCAGAGCGGCTGATAGATGCATTGTACACCGAAACAAAAATGGCGGTGCCGTGAGGTAGTGTGCTTGCAGAACTTTGCAGTACTGGAACTGTAAGAAGTTACGTCATTTTCGCATGTTATTACCCTTTGTTCAAACTAACGATCTACAGTACTGCTCTTCTGACGCTGATCTTCGTTTGTGCATCAACAGGGACAAAATGGCGCACGTACAACCTCACCCCAACACACTTCAAGTTGGTGTGACCCATGATGTAAAACCGCCCCCACCTTTAGATGTGAAGAAGGGTGGAGAGGGATGGGAATTGTTTAAGCAGATGTGGAGCAATTACTGCATCGATACAAGACTGAGTGATCAAGAAGAGGCATGCAAAAGAGCTTTGTTTTTCCACACACTGGGCAAAGAAGGATTGGCCTTGTACAACAGAATGCAGCTTCCAGCAGATGACTTTGTCGACAACATCATCACTGCATTTGACAACCATTTCTTTGGAAGGACCAGCGAAACTTTTCAAAGATATGTGTTCAACAAACGAGATCAAAAGTCAGATGAGAGCATTGAAGATTACATTGCTGCTCTGCGCTCTCTTGCTTCAACCTGTAATTTCTGTGATTGCTTGAATAACAGTCTTTTGAGAGACAGAGTTGTCGTAGGCATTAAAGACGGCTCTACCAGAAAGCAACTGTTGCAAGAAGCTGATCTGAGTCTGGAGACCTGCATCACTATGTGTCGTGCTGCTGAAGCTACTTCTCCATCTCAGCCAGTGAAAACTGTGACATGGACTGAGGACACTACTGCAGTTCAAGCTGGTTCTGTGTCTGGGGATCAGGAGCCAGGCCAGGAGGATTTCTCTCTGAGCTTGAGGTAAGAGAATGTGTGAAATAGGTTTAACCTTTTTTTGAATGGGGTGGTGGTGTGGAAGGATTATTAGCAGGGAATGTTGTGTGTGTGTGAGAGATACTTTTAGAATTTTGCATCGTCATTTTGATGATTGTAGAGCATTAACATTTGGGGAAGGTTTTTAATGGTGTGAAGCACTAGGAGATACCCCCTGTCCAGGCCCCCCCCCCCCCCCCCCCCCCCCCCCCCCCCCCCCCCCCCCCCCCCCCCCCCCCCCCCCCCCCATTCAATCCCGCATTGAGCTGATCATCCGGGCAGCAAGTCCTTCATACAAGATCCTGATTAGTTGGAAACCCCCCACGTCGTAAGCGTCATAATCATCAAATTGTTGATGGAGGATGCTATGCAAGAAGAAGAGATCAGAAGTCAGTTGCTAGGGAAGTTTTCTGATTTAAAGTCGTCAAACTTTCGCTGCCATTTTCTCAAAACAGCTGATTTTAGTAAATCTGCATTCAAAGAGCTATATATACTTGACTCACATGGATGAAACTTGGGTAAAGGTCAAGATGTGCCACCCCCCCTACATTTCTCGGTTAATTCCATTTTTCCGTTTTTGCCTTTCTTACCAAACATGAAGCTAATTATCTTTGTTCAATAATTAATTGCAGTCATAATAAAGGCCATTATCTAATAGGACCCCCCCCCCTATGTAGTGCAGTACACCGCAGCATTTGTCACAGTCGTGGTTCATTGCGTTTTTCCGTCTTATTGGGGGGGGGGGGGGGGTCCAATTACATAATGGCCTTTATCATGACTGCGATTTATTATTCCAAAAAGATAATTAGCTGAAGAGGTTAATAAAATACAGCTTTATGTTTGGTAAGAAAGGCAAAAACGGAAAAATGGAATTCACCGAGAAATGCAGGGGGGGGGGGGGACATCTTTACCTTTGCCGAAACTTGCATCATTTGAAAGCATTTTCAATCTAGTTTTCAGAAATACCAAGAACTCAAAATAAATTTAAAAAATAGCACTTTGTTATACTTTTGTGGGATCCGGTCACATTTGGGGAAGGTGAGGGAGGGTTCCAAGAATAAAGACAGGCCCATTAAAAGTAGTCCTATTGGCTGCCCAGATGATCAGTTCATACACAGGTGGGCAGTGGAGGTACATTGAAGGGTAATAATAATAATATTAATAATAATGGGTTATTTATAGAGCGCTTAACTCCCTTTGCAGGGAGCTCAAAGCGCTGAACAAAGGCCTAAACACTAACATACAGATAAACATACACATTAAAGACAAGCCAAGAATAATCAGCATGAAGGCAAGTATCGATGAATATAAACATTAAAAATAAGTGAGACTTAATGCAAAATACATGTATTAATCTCTCTCGCCCCCTCCCTCCCTCCCACCCTCTCCCCCCCCCCCCCCCCCCCCCTCCTTGCGACTTGAACAATCCCGGGTGTAGCTGCGAATTGGGATTCGGAACGAGCGGCGTGGGAGCAACGCCACTGTACGGCCCAGAAGATGGGACAGCGGAAAAAAGAAAAGAAAAAAGAAATTGGAAGCCAGTGAAGAGTGTGAAATAGTGGGGGGGGGTGTTGATATGCTGTGTCTTTTTTGCTTTGAAAATCAATCTTGCAGCTGCGTTCTGAACTTTCTGAAGTTTCTTTATTGAGGACTGCGGGCAACCAAATAACAGAGAGTTACAATAGTCTAGCCTAGACAAGACGAGAGAACAGACGAGAGTTTGTGTTGCCTGATTGGTAAGGAGGTGGCGAATGGAACTTATCTTATGAATCTGTAGATAGGCTATTTTGCAGACATTGTTCACATGTGTTTTCATTGTAAGGTTGGAATCGATAGTGACACCCAGGTTTTTGACAGATAGATGAGGGTAAAAGGCAAAGGTGGTTTTGGGGTTGAGGAAGAGGAGGGAGGTTGATGTAACAGCCTCGGGTAGAATACACACAGCCCTAGGGAATAAAAAGACATTTTATTTTTGTTAAAGTAAGTAGGCCGCTGGAGAGTCTCTGAAGACCAGGGACGGTATTCATGTCGAGATAGCATGAGACTTAGCATGATGCTAACTTAGAAGCTCTTCCAAAGTCCTATAGGATTTAATAGGACTTTTGGAAGAGCTTCTAAGTTAGCATCATGCTAAGTCTCATGCTATGTCGACATGAATACCGTCCCATGATAACACAGTTAAGCTTTAAAACTATTGTCAGCGAGCAAAGTGGGAAAAGGTGAAGAAACTAGAATTGAATTGGCATTCAACTTCGAGTGTTGGACTAACAGAAAAAAATAACCTAAAACAAAAACAGGATAATATTCTAGCATAAGAAAATGAGTATCTTAGTTATCTATATGTTGTGTGATTTCAGACGCTGTGACAAAATGGCATCCACTGATGAAGTAGAGATGTCGGAGGTCAACTGTCAAAACAGAATTGGACGATTCTGATGATGACTCAGCACTTCAGTGGACTACAGAGAAGCAGAGTTCAGGTCAGTGGCACTTTTAATACTATTAACAGACGTCATGGCTTGATATGGAAATAAGTGTGTGTGTATGTGTGTGGTTATGTGGTGTGTGGACAGTTTTACTCAGTCTCTTCTCTTCCTATTTAATACTAAAAGAGTCATCCGTATAGAAAATGTTTGTGATTATGTATAGTTTGGGCCAATCTGCAGGATTATCACAATACTGAGATTCAGCTGTGCATGTTTTGTCATGTTAGAAATTGTTTTTTGTTTTTTTAGAAATAGTTAAACTGATTTAAGTTTTTGATTTTTGATTGATTTAATTTAATGTCTGTTCACAACAATGGTGATATTAGACTTAAATAAATAAATTAATTAAGCAAAAACAAAAAAGACATACATGTAAACAAATATTGAATTAAAACGAGGGGAAGAAGTGTGTGTGTGTGTGTTGTATGTGTGTGTGTGTGTGTGTGTGTGTGTGTGTGAGAGAGAGACTGAGAGAGTATGTCCGTGAGGGAGGAAAAAACAAAACAAAACAAAACAAAAGGATGAGGGGCAAAGAAAAGAAAATTAATATTAACTAACGTATCAATTATAGTAGTCTTGCAATTCCAGAGCTGGATATGACAGAAGCTATTTTGATCATTTCATGGCTGTAAACTACATCTTGTAAAGTTCCTATGTTTGCTACTTGTATCCCAGACAAGGTGTATAGCGATGTTAAAAATGGACATTCGAAAAGAATGTGTTGAACTGATACTGTGATATTGGGTGACCACAAGCGCATTCTACATCTTTAAAAAATTTGGTCTTCCATGAATTTAATTGAATTTTGTAAATCAGGCTAGACAAAGATCTTGAACATGACAATATTTCAGATTTTGAAGTGTATTTGCGCATTACATCACACTTCCCTCCCCAAAAAAGCAAAGACATGCGCTGCCAATGACCCTGCCAAGTGTTTGTCTACTTTTTAGAGCTTAGTGTCAGTGATATTTTCTGTTAAAGCAACGCATGCGCACTTGAAAAAACATAGTTACTCTCCTCTTGTCAGTTGAGATGCAACGGCACAAGTACATGGTGCTGGAAGAGTTAACTCTTCTAGTTCTAGCTACCAGAGTGGAAACCAGTCTTGTGTTTGCCTTTTCTTTCAGATGCTGATAGCTTGATCTCAGTGCCATCAGTGTTGACAGAACCTGGGAGAACCTGATTTTTAATTGTGTGGTTAGAGACTACAAGAATCATGAGATGATTTGGTCATTCTTAATGTTTCAGATGCTTCTGTTGATTCACATTTAAAAAGAGCTGAAGCTGTCATTGCTTTAAAAAAAAAGAAAAGAAAGGCAAACACAAGACTGGTTTCCACTCTGGTAGCTAGAACTAGAAGAGTTAACTCTTCCAGCACCATGTACTTGTGCCGTTGCATCTCAACTGACAAGAGGAGAGTAACTATGTTTTTCAAGTGCGCATGCGTTGCTTGAACCCATATTTGACACTGTCCAACACTGCCTAAGCTGAGAGGGCCAGACGTATCCGTAACGTGTGCAGATGTTTAAAAATAGCTACACCCCCCTTACTCGTCGAGGTGTATTCAGTAGTTTCACTTCCCTACTCGCCGGCGTGTATTCCATTGCAGTTTGTCTCTACGCGTCAGCGCGTATCCCGTCAAATTTGGGTTAGCAGAAATATCACTGACACTAGGCTCTGAAAGTAGACAAACACTTGGCAGGGTCATTGGCAGCGCATGTCTTTGCATTTGGGGGAGGGGAGGGAAGTGTGATGTAATGTCCAAATACACTTCAAAATCTGAAATATTGTCATGTTCAAGATCTTTGTCTAGCCTGATTTACAAAATTTGATTAAATTCATGGAAGACAAAATTTTCTAAAGATGTTGAATGCGCTTGTGGTCACCCACTATCAGTTCAACACATTCTTTTGGATTGTCCATTTTTAACATCGCTATACACCTTGTCTGGCATACAAGTAGCAAACATAGGAACTTTACAAGATGTAGTTTTCATGGCTGCGACCAGCATGCGCACTTGAAAAACATAGTTACTCTCCTCTTGTCAGTTGAGATGCAACGGCACAAGTACATGGTGCTGGAAGAGTTAACTCTTCTAGTTCTAGCTACCAGAGTGGAAACCAGTCTTGTGTTTGCCTTCTTTTTTTCTTTTTTTTTAAAGCAATGACAGCTTCAGCTCTTTTTAAATGTGAACCAACAGGAGCATCTGAGGCATTAAGAATGACCAAATCATCTCATGGGAAAATACAGGCCTATATTTATAAAGAAAATGATAACATTTGGATGTCCAGAATGAACAGTTGAAGATTGTCTGTTGCAGGTGTTGCATGGGACAGGACTGAACGTAATGTGAGTACTGTCACCATCTGTGTTTTCACAGATACTAAGAATGTGTGTGTGTGTGTGTGTGTGAGGGGTCGCTCTAACACATGTTTCTTGCGTATTTGACGCGTTTTAAAAAATCGCTGACGCATTTTTACGGCATTTACGCGTAATCCGTACGCAAAATGACGTCCGCTCAAAATCGCATCTGAGTCTAGATGGTGAATCAGACTTTAGAAGTCCTATGGTCTCTACACGTATAGTGGTTCTGCTACACCAAACATTGGAACAGAGTATAGAAAAGTGCCACTGCTTTCAGTACTGCTGTGACGTAGGCACAGTGCAGTGTGGCGGGAAAATCACTGTAAGCGCATTGGGGTGGTAACAGGGCTCGTGTCGACTTTGAGGATCGCCGTGATCGCCGAAAATGACTGGTTAGTGAATAAAAATGCATGTTTTTGTTGCTAGTCTTGTTTTCATTGTTTTTAGCTTAGATTTATCATTTTGTTCTTTGACGCGATTTTTTGTTTCCCTTACGCATTTTTTTGTAAGCAAAACGCGTTTTCAAAAACACTAGTGCGACCCCAGGGATGTGTGTGTGTGTGTGTATGTGTGTGTGTTGACATTGTTGTTGTTTGCTGTTGTTATGCAGTGACATTTTTTGCTTACTATATTCACTTTATAGCAGGCAATAGAGAATGATGGAACAACTTAGTCAAGGGTCACAATAACCATGGGGCATTGGCCCTGACTGACTCTTTGTGCTGCAGCCAAAAAGATTAGTTAGCCATTTGGGATCTTCCCCAATGCCAGCTGTCCTTTTAATTATAGTCCCTTTGGCCAAGAGAGTGGGGATGTTCCTGAGGCAAGGCTTTTCTTCTTCTGCGGACGATGCAAGTGGCAGCGTCAGACTGTTAAGTTGGTCTTCTCTAGGTTGGTGCAGCTGCCCCAGAGCTATGCCTGTAGCTCCACTCTGCCTAGCCAGCTATGGTGTCGTAGAGCATGGTAGACTGGCTGGTCAGTAGCTCTACTCTGCTTTCCCTTGACCATCAGGTCCACAGAGGCACCAGTCGTTTGGGTGGGCCCGTTTGAGGTTGAGGGCCCGGCTCCGAACCCTCCCGGTTGTCGCTGTGAGGACCGACGCCATGACGATAACGTTGCCTGACTTCGGCAGACTGAATCAAGTTCAGGGAAGTTTAGGTTTGACATTTTCGTCAGAAACTTCCCCAAAATTGTATGTGTATGAAGTGATAGTGTTTGGACAGTCTTTTTCTTGACTGAAAACCTGCGAATATGATGACTGAATGGAAATCTCCTTTGTGAAAGGATGTTTGTATTGTACATTTCTGTTTTCACAGAAGCTGGAACCAGAGGAAGACTCACCAGATCAGCCCTCAGCTGTCTACAGCACAGTACAGCCCATGTCTGACAACACTTCTGGGTCACTGCTGTCTCTGAAAAGAGGCCGTGTGTGTCAGCATTGTTCTGCTGCCTTTGTGCTGGTCAGCAGTCTGGAACTCCACAAGGCATCAGTTCATGGAGAGAAAATGCACACTGTGTTACCTGGGTCCTCCACACCTGACAGATGTGATGCTGGTAACTGTAGCAACACAGACGTAGATAAGGAGGTCCATAGCCATGGCAACAGAATAAGGAAAACAAGGAAAGTGTATAAAAATGTTGCTGGTGAGAAAGATAGAAAGAAGAGGAATGACAAGAAGCATGTGTGTGATGTTTGCAAGAAATCTTTCTTTAGAATTGGCTGGCTGGAGAAACACAAATTAAATAATTGCGGCGTGAAGTGTTTTGTGTGTGATGTGTGTGGTAAGAGTTTTACTCTGGCACGGCACCTGACAGAACACAAGAGAATCCACACAGGGGAGAGGCCTTTCAAGTGTCTGCGCTGTGACTCTGCTTTTACGTGGTCACATGCTTTACAGGCCCACATAAAGTCAGTCCATGAAGGACGCAAACCCAATCTCTGTGATGTCTGTGGGGCAGCTTTCTATCACCGCAAGGATTTAACGACGCACAAGAGGACTCACACAGGTGAAAAGCCCTTTGTGTGTTCAGACTGTGGTCATAGTTTCACCACTAGCAGTACTCTAGCACAGCATCGTCGGACTCACACAGGTGAAAAAAAACATGTGTGTCCAGACTGTGGGAAAGGCTTTGCCAGATCCACTCATCTAGCACAACATCGTCTGACTCACACTGGACAGAAGCCTCACAGCTGTCCTCACTGTTCTTATGCCTTTATCCAGTCACATAGCCTAAAGATGCACATTAAGAGGAAACACCGGTAACACTGTTACAATTCAAACACCAGACTAATTCCATCAGAGTGGATCATGTGAACTCTCTTCCAGTGTGACCAATTCTTTGTGCAGGGAACAATTTTCAGTCTCATTTTATGAAAATGGGAGTCATTGGAATGGGAACTGGGGTCAGTGTGTTTCTCTGTCTGTCTTGTTGTGTTGGTTTGTGCATGTGCTGAATGTGATGCCTTTGAGTGACTGAACCATTGAACCAATCATGTTAGAACTTGGTGGAATCCGCTCAGCCACCCGGTTTCCCTGATGGCTGATGATTATGCTCTGTATGTCGGGTTCACCAAATGACAACGCATAGTCAACATTCTCTGCTGTTGTTTTTTTTATAACAAAGAACAGATGTGGAATTGGTCAGAATGTAAACATTCTCTTTGTGACTTATGTTTTTCAGTTGTTGTTTTTTCTCTTCTTCTTATAACAAGGAATAGATACAGAATCGATCAGAATGCAAACATTCTCTGTGTGACTGTTTTCCTTCTGTTTTGTTATTTCCTATAACAATGAATAAATACGGAATCAATCAGAATATAAACATTCAAAGTGTGACTCTGTTTTTCTTTAGTTATGTTATTTCTTATTAGAAGGAATAGACGTTGAATCGATCAGAATGTAAAGTGTCAGAATTGTCCCCGGTATCCTGATGTTGAGGTCTGTGATGTCAGTTTTATCCAAATTTACTAAGTCATACAAATGCCCTCCTTGAATTGTTTTTGGTAAAGGTAAAGATGTGCCACCCCCCCTGTATTTCTCGGTTAATTGTATTTTTCCATTTTTGCCTTTCTTACCATACATAAAGCTGTGTTTTAGGAACATTTTCAGCTAATTCCCTTTTTGGAATACTAACCCTAACCCTAACCCTAACCCTAAAACCTAACCCTACCCCCCACTAAGTACTGCAGTACACCGCGATTTGTCACAGTTGTGGTTCGTTGCGTTTTTCCGTCTTATAGGGTGGGGGTTAGGCTTAGGGCTAGGGTTAGGGTTAGTATTCCAAAAAGATAATTAGCTGAAAATGTTCCTAAAATACAGCTTTATGTATGGTAAGAAAGGCAATAACGGTAAAATACAATTAACCGAGAAATGTAGTTGTGGGGGGTGGCACATCTTGACCTTTTTTTTAATTGAAAAATATGTTGAGAACAACCAAAGGGAATCAATGCATTACAGGCTGACCCAGCAGGAGTTTTCTCCCTTGTTTTGATTCTTTCGTTTTGTTCTTTGTGTTGAACAGGGAGTACAGTGTACATGGCTGTGCCATCTTGTTGTCATCAGATTGTTGAGGATGCTGGGAGTACAGTGTACATGGCTTTGCCATCTTGTTGTCATCAGATTGTTGAGGATGCTGGGAGTACAGTGTACATGGCTGTGCCATCTTGTTGTCATCAGATTGTTGAGGATGCTGGCCTCTTCAGCTGAGCATAAAGAAGACACAGCTGTCATGGACTCCATCCATGTGTGCTGCAAATACCTTCACTCATTTTCAGCCTTCAAGGTACTACAGTACACCCCGCTTATAGTAAAGTCCAGGGGAGCAAGGATTTTCCTTTACTATAACAGGTTTTTCTTAATAAATGATGTTCGGATATAGTAAAGTTTTGATGATATTTTTATATTATCCGATGACGTTTTTCAAAGTCAAAGCTAACGTAAAATACTGAATATAAACCCATCCTACCCCTTCCTCATATGGTTTGAGGTCCAAAAGGTGATTGGGTTTATACATGGTATATTTCCCTGTGCAAAACAAAACTAGCTGTAAAAGCATATATGTACAACCTCTAACTTCCAGAATGGCCTTTGAATCTATTCGTGCATGCACATGCACGTACGTGCGCGCACACACACACACTGTGACCGGACAGTTTGCCTGCGGACATTTCGCCTACGGACTCTTCGCCTACGGACATTATGCCTATGGTCACCATGCTCACCGGACATTTTGCCTACTGGACATTATGCCTACAGACATTATGCCTAATAATAGATTATTATGCCTGCAATAAATTATCGCATTTTCATGATGCTATATATATTTTTTTCCGATTCATTTTTTTCCACTAAGTAATGAGAGTGTGATCTCAATTGTCGACTTAGCTCGCCTTTTCCTCTGTGTGAGGGCGCTGCAGTAAAACAGATACAAATTTAAATGCAGCCAATGACCGGACAGTTCTCAATTGTATGTAATGAATTGCAAATGAAGATTGTGGGCAAAAATGGTCGACTTAGTTCGCCGTTTCTGCCATGCGAGGGCGCTGCGGTAGAGCGGGTACAAACCTAGTAGCAGCCAATGTAATGTTAGTTTGTCATAATGAGGTTTCATGAAATAAATTTTGTGGCCGAATAGTCACGTGTTTCGTGCCCAAGCTATCAACTGTATCGCCCGTTCTACCGCAGCGCCATCGCGCAGTGTAATCAACAAAATTTTGTTTAACAAAATTTATGCACAATCTCTCTTTTTATCTACAGTTTAAATAATAAAGTTCACTTTAAACAAAAAATTGTAAAAACAGAGAGAGAGAGAGAGAGAGATGGGAGGGAGGGAGAGAAGAGAGACGGAGACAGAGAGTGGTGAGAGAGAGAGATAGAGGGAGAGTGAGACTGACGTATCCATTGATGACGTATTTACAAAGGTCAGGAAGAGGACAATTTTTTTATTGTAACCGAGGAGGAACCACAAATGACTTTACTATAGGAGTTTTTTTTTATTTTAATTATAACCCAGTTGCTACTATGGGTGAGTCACGATAGGCAGTCGGGAGTGTGTGAGACTGTGACGCATACATTGGTGACTCAGTACTATGAGTGTCACAATTACAAGTCCATTTAAGAGGACTTTTTTTTTTTTATTGTAACCAAGGAGCCAGTATTGTGGGCCATACTCAAACAAATTAGTGATCTCCCTACTTATAGCAGTTTTTTTTTAAATTATAACCGAGTTGCTACTATCCGAGGAATATTTAGTAATAAAACAGTAGACCTTTGGCCCGGAACCAGTGCTTTCCTTTACTGTAACCGAAATTGCTTATAACCGAGTTTACTATAAACGGGGTGTACTGTACCGGTACTTTTTTCCAATAACTGAGCTCTGATGTTCTTCTCTTCTTCTTCTTTCGTTTCACAACTGCCATCATCGTTTTGACAGTTTTGTTGTTAGGACTGGGGGACTCCAGTCAGGCAGAAAAATGTGATGATGATCTCTGTATCCAATCGGTTGACAGCGCCTTATCTTACGCCATTTTGAAAAAGGAAGAAAGTAGATAAAAACTGATCTCTTATAAATAAACAATTGTACAACGGCCAACATCAAGAAACTAAAGTCTTCGTCTTCCAATCATTGTGTGCGTGATTCTCTCTTTGTAAAATATTTATTGTGTGCTGTTATTATGAATAGAAAATTAAATTGTTGAAAATTAAAATCAGTTTGCATTTTTTCAAATAGCCTAACCATGCTCAAAATGTCCTACAATCTGTTCACAACTTTTTGTGTTGTGTTGTCATGATCAACAGGCAATACCAACAACACAACACAGGAACCTCATTGGCGGAGGTGTTAAAGAAAAATCATACCTTTTATTTTATTTGTGTCCTCCCTAGTAAGTGGTGTTTGTCATCAGCCGATTGATGTTGGCCACTAAAGCTGAAGAAGAAGAAGAAGACCAGGTATCAGGGACTATGTGTGTTGGAATGTCAATATAAATTCTTGATCATGTTGGAAACAGGGGACCATATGTGTTGGAATGTCAATACAAATTGTTGATCATGTTGGAAACAGGGGACCATAATTTATTATGTGTTGGAATGTCAATACAAATTGTTGACCATGTTGGAAACAGGGGACTATGTGTGTTGGAATGTCAATACAAATTGTTGATCATGTTGGAAACAGAGGACTATGTGTGTTGGAATGTCAATACAAATTGTTGACCATGTTGGAAACAGAGGACTATGTGTGTTGGAATGTCAATACAAATTGTTGATCATGTTGGAAACAGGGGACTATGTGTGTTGGAATGTCAATACAAATTGTTGATCATGTTGGAAACAGAGGACTATGTGTGTTGGAATGTCAATACAAATTGTTGATCATGTTGGAAACATGAGGACTGTCCAGTGTGTTGGAATGTCAAGAGAAATTGTTGACCATTTTGGAAGCTTTATGTTTATTTGTCTTGGCATATTCTTCAAATATTATCATTTGTATGATCATGCTTGGAAACAGAGGTGTGCCCTATCTTGATTCATGCTTACTTGGAATGCAGAATGCAAAGTTGATGAATGCTTATATGGTGAAAGTAAGACTATGTGTGTTGGAATGTGATGGTTTTTTGTTAAAAATTATGGAAACAGATGAATGCTTATACAGTGGAATGTCAATACTTATTGTTGAACCCTCCCGGCAGATTAAAGACTGTCCCACATGTTGATAAGACCTACTTGAATCTTGAGAGCATTATGTTTATTCTTCTTTGTATAGTATTCAAATATTACCATTTGTATGTATGCCTCCCATTTGGTAAGCTATCTTGATTCTTGCTTACTGGCAGCACATTGCCCTTCTTTGTGAATGCTAATATGGTGATATTAAGTATTGTGTATGTGACCCCTGACTAAGAACCGGCCCTGAGCTTATGAATGACCCCCCAGGGGTCCCGTCATCCCTACGACCGCCTGCCCTTTATAAGAAGCTTCCACATAAGACTTCCTTCTTTACGAAGATACCGCGCCTGGAAGGGAAGTGAAAGTGAGTCCCCTTGATAAGAACACCCATTATAAGTCATACTTATTTGATATTTTTGCAGGTCTTATAAAAAAAGGAGGTTCCAACTGTAAGATGGGGTGCTTATAAGTCGTCCCATTACAGTGGAACCTATCTATGTTTTGTTTCCTTATAAGACTCGGGTTGGATGGTTGTCTTCAGGTCTTTAAGCCTTTTTCCACAGTAATTAAAAATTGCATGAAAAAATATATTAATGATCCATATCTAGGAAGTCTTTTTGCATGAAACTTTTTTTGCCCATAGAGAGCTTTGAGCACTTGTGAGGGGGAGTACATTTTTCTTATGCAAGGAAGTTACAACTGGTTATTTGAGAAAGAAAGAGGAGGGAGGTAGAGAGAAAGAGAGGAGTATGTATGTGTTGGGTTTGTGTAATTTAGTGCACAACAAAACATGAGTGACTGTGACACAAACAAAACAACATCCACTCAGTGTAATAACCAACCAAACTTAAAGTTGCTGGTTTTATGAGCTCAAATTAAAAAGGAAACATCCCACAATAACGATCAGAATGAACAAATCTATAAAATAAAATATAAAAAAAAACTTTCAATGGTCACATTCTCAACACCCCTAAAATAAAGAATCCACAGAGAAATACAGAGAACACAGAATGAAGCAGATAACGTGAACATACACAGTGTTCTTGTCATATTCGGAATACCTCTGACAAAGCGACAACACACAAATCGGTTAGGTCTTTATGAAACCAGCATGTACAACATTACACTGAGAAACACAATGAACAACAACAAAGCAAGGCATTCAACTTCATACAAGTGTGAGCCAGTCAGCGTGTCCCTTAGACTTCCAGAGAGCAGAGGAGGGGTGAGAGGGGGGTGGGGGGGGGGGGGTGGTGGGGGGGGGGGACAGCTGCTATTCCAGGGGGCTGGGCTGAAAATTATGTTTATAGGGAGAAGCCTGGCCCAGAGTACATCCCCACTCTCTCAGCCAAGAGGACTTTTAGGACAGCTAGATTGGAGAATGTCCCCAAAGGCCAACAATTCCCCAGGCTGCAGCAGAAAGCCAGAGCTAATGCCTATTAGTTTGAAAATTGACCAGTTTAAGCTGACACTAAGCTGTCAATGATTTTTCCAGTACTGCAGAACATCTTTTACTCCTTCAGCTCTCACTGTAACTTTACTGTGGCCCAATTCAGGCTAATGTCAACCAATGATAGAAACATAGGAGAGAAAGCAGTTTAACCTTTACGGATTCTGGGGTCGCCCACGACCCGTGCCACACAAAACATGTTATATCTCTAAAACTATTTAAGCAATCTTCATGACTTTGTCAAAAAAAGGAAATGGCGTGAAGGTGTTAAATCATAATGTGTATAAAATATAAAGACGAATTTGACGCTGTTATTTGATATACTGTCTATGACAGGGTCTCCACGACCCCTACTTTAAAGAGCACTTGCAGAAGCATTGAGTAGGGTCAGGGGAACCCGCATCCGAACAGGGATAAACACCATGTGCCTCTTGGACAAGAGGGGTCGGGGAGACCCCCGCCATCGGACGGGATAAACACCTCGGAAATTGCTCTTTTGCTGCGTAGGGGGCGTGGAAGTACCACTGCCATTGTGTCCGTGTAGTCAAAAGCATGATCCGGTAAAGGTTAAGTGTGGGGCCTCCACTCAATAACCCACCATGGTCAGTGGTGCACATCACATGATAAAGCAAGGGAGACTGACCTCCCCTCAACAAATCACAATGCACACAGCTTTACATATAATAGAAAGGAATAAAACATGAAACCAAAACCAAGTGACATAAGCAGAAAATACACAACACTCAGCAACAACAACGGCTGTGACTACTACCACCACCACTACTATGACTATGACTAATACTTATAATAGGCCTAAGTATGCTTACACACAATTTGCAAGCATAAATTAAATGGTATCTATTCAGAAAGAGCTTCTGACTCCTGCCCACAGCTCACATTTCAGCATCGAAAGTAGACCAAGATTTCACTGCCTTAGGCCTAAGCTTCCCAATTTCCAGCAGCAGTGAGCCTGCCAAAATAGACCTCTCCTTTCTTTTTTCTCCTGCTGCCCTTCAAGGCCTTCTGACCTTTTAGTTACCTCTCCCTGTACTGGCCGGGATAGAGATAAAACAGTCTGTCTCTTCTCATGGTGCATAGGCTAGCAAGTTAACAAATAAGAAACAACAGCAGTGGTTGCTGGCTCAAGATGAGAAGCAGGCAGGAAAAGGAGGTAAGTGGCTAGAGTGGGCCAAACTTATGAAAGCCAGATATGCGGCAGAAAAACATTGTGTGTGCCCTGTTTCTGGAAAATCTCTTTTCAGTTTACAAAATTCTCATTGAGCTCTTCCAAACTCCAGAATCTGTTGGCTGAGGATAGTGAGGAAATTGCTTTAAATTAAATCAATCAATCAATCAATAGAGGAAATCAAGAAACTGAGACTGGACACCCCATATTTTTACCATTGTAAATATATGGCATGGGAAACACAAAGGAGAAAAATCTAACAAAAGTTGAAACATGTGCAAAATGTTGTATATCTTAACCATTCACCAATGATTTTAGGAGTTCATCTCATGTTTGGTGGCAAAATCCTAAACGCGATATAACTGTTGAGTGCTTAAATAATATGAACAGTGGACACATTGTTGTGGGAACCCCATACACTAACACGACATCTGATTCATGCTTGGTCTGTCGCAACAATATGTCCAGTGAATGAATAACTTTCTTGACTGAAGGATAATAGATTAAGGCAACATTGCTTTTTTTCATCCGTCCCCATGCAGTAAAAAATAGAAAACCGAAGAAAATAAACCAACATAAATGACAAGAACCAAAAGAAAACAAATGATGAGAAAAATACATCCTTAAACTAAATAATTGCCTGCCCCATCCTTCCTTTAGACCCCCCACCCCTCCACACACAGTATCATAAGCACATACAACTGAGAGATAAAAATAACTCCGGAGAAAAAAAAATGAGAAAGAGAGGGAGGGATCGAGAGAGAAAAAGAGAAGAGAGAAGAATCTCATCGCATTTCACATATAAAATAGAACAATAATCAAGAAGTGTCATACATATGAAAATAATTTATAAAAACAGGTGTATAGAATTGGGAGATATGCATATATACTTGTATGTAAAATACATTCCTTCATCACACTTATGCACACACAAATTATCTCATGTAGACCCTACACAAACGGTGACATCCGATGCGTGCACTGGTCCCTGTCGTGTCCACATGAGTCCATATAGCACAGTAAACCCTAACACAAACTAGTGACATCCATTCATGCATGGTCTGTCGTGTCCAAACAAATGATGTCCACATAGCACAGTATAACCCTAACAACAAACAGTGACATCCGATTCCATGCATGTTTCTGTCGTGTCAACAATGATGTCCCACATAGCACAGTAGAACCCTAACACAAACAGTGACATCCGCTATCATGCATGGTCTTTCGTGTCAACAATGATGTCAACATAGCACAGTACGACCCCTGAACACAAACAGTGACATCCGATTCATGCATTGTCTGTCGTTGTCCAACAATGATTACACAGAGCACATATAACCCTAACACAAACAGTGACATCCGATTCATGCATGGTCTGTCGTGTCCAATAATGAGTCCCATAGCTACAGTAGAACCCGAACAACAAACAGTGACATCCGATTCATGCATGTCTGTCGTGTCCAAACCTGTGTCCACATAGCAACAGTAGAACCCTAACACAAACATGACATCCTATTCATGCATGTCTGGCATGTCCAACATGATGTCCACATGCACAGTAGAACCCTAACACAGTGACATCCGATTCCATGCATGGTCTGTCGTGTCCAACAATGATGTCCCACTAGCACAGTAGAACCCTAACACAAACCGTGACATCTGATTCATGCATGGTCTTCGTGTCCAACAATGATGTCTACATAGCACAGTAGAACCCTGATACACAAAAATTGGAAATCTGATTCATGCTGGTCTTTCGTGTCCAAACCAAATGATTCCACATAGCACAGTAAAGCCTAACGACAAACAGTGACTCTGATTCATTCTTGCCAATCTGTGTGTCTTTCAAGATTAAGGATTAAAAATTATATCCCTGTCGACACCAACCCCATGTCAGGGCTGTCAACCATGTCAATCTTACACGTATTTAAAAAGGATAAAAATGACAAAGGTAAAAAAAAGAATCAAACAGGTATTTTTTGTTAATACGAAAAACCATTATCAATACAAACTTTGGCAAGTAAAAACATGACATGTCGAGAGTTAAAAACATCACAGTAGCTTACATCAAGTTGAAATCTATTAATCTCTTTTAAGTAATTAAAGATCGTGTCAGGTGGAAAGTCACGGAGACAAAATAATACAGACTCCGCAGTGTTTCTCCAATGTATAAATCCCAGCAGTCCAAAAGGCATGAAGAATGGAAATTGGAGGAATCCATGCTACACAGTAAGGGTGCGTGTCCACAATATGTCCCACATAGCACAGTAGAACCCTAACACAAACAGTGACATCCGATTCATGCATGGTCTGTCGTGGTCCAACAATGATGTCCACATAGCCAGTAGAACCCTAACACACAGTGACATCTGATTCATGCATGTTGTCGTGTCCAACAATGAATGTCCACCATAGGCCAGTAGAACCCTAACACAAACATTGACATCCGATTCTGCATGGTCTGTCGTGTCCAACAATGATTCCACATAGCACAGTAGAACCCTAACACAACAGTGACATCCGATCATGCATGGTCTGTCATCTCCAACAATGATGTCCCCATGCACAGTAGAACCCTAACACCGTGACATCCGATTCATCATGGTCTGTCGTGTCCAACAATGAATGTCCACATGCACAGGCTGAGAACCTAACACAACAGTGACAGCCGATTCATGCCATGGTCTGTCGTGTCCAATAATGATGTCCACAATAGCCACAGTCGAACTCCTAACACCAAACAGTGACATCTGATTCATGCATGGTCCTGTCGGTCCCAAAACAATGTGTCTACCATAGCACATAGAACCTAACACAAACAGGTGACATCTGATTCATTCATGGTCTGTCGTTCCAACAATGATGTCCACATAGCCCAGTAAACCTAACACAAACAGTGACATCTGATTTCATGCATGCAGTCTGTTGTGTCTTTCATATTAAGATTAAATTATATCCCTGTCGACAACAAACCCATGTCAGGGCTGTCACCATGTCAAATCTTACCACGTATGTAAAGAAAGGGGATACAAAGATCAAAGTAAAACAGATCAAAGGTTTTTTGTTAAAATACTAAAAACCATTAATCCATCACAAACTTGGCAGTAAAAACATGCATGTCTAGAGTTAAAAACCATCACAGTAGCTTACATCAAGTGAAATATTTAATCTCGTTTTAGTAATTAAGATCGTGTCCAGGTGGAAGTCACGGACAAAATACAGACTCCGCAGTGTTTCCTTCTATGTATTCAATCCCAGCAGTCCAAAGGACATGAAGAATGGAAATTGGGATCACATGCTACACAGTAAGGGTCGTGTCAACAATGATGTCCACATAGCACAGTAGAACCCTAAACACAAACATTGAACATCCGTTCATGCATGTCTGTCGTGTCCAACATGATGTCCACTAGCATCCAGTAGAACCTAACACAAACAAGTGACATCTTGATTCATGCCTGGTCCTGTCGTGCAACAATGATGTCCACATAGCACATGTATAACCCTAACTACAAAATAACAGTGACATCCGATTCATGCCATGGTCTGTCGTGTCCAACAATGGATGTCCACTAGCACAGTAGAACCCTAACACAAACATGACACCGATTCATGCATGTCTGTCATGTGGTGGCGATGATACAATGTTGGGTGTCACCATAGCACAGTAATGCGCCTAACACAGTGACATCGGGCGTTGTTCATGCATGGTCTGGTCGTGTCCAACAATGATGTCCCATAAGCACATTAGAACCCTAACACAAACATGACATCCGCTTCATGCTGTCTGTCGTGTGTCCATAATGAGTCCACATAGCACAGTAGAACCCGAACACGAAACATTTTGTGACGTTCTGATTCATGCATGGTCTGTCGTGTCCAACAATGATGTCTACCTAGCACAGTAGAACCCTAACACAAACAGTGACATTGATTCCATGCATGGTCTGTCGTGTCCACAATGTGAGTGTCCACATAGCACAGTAGAAGCCTAACACAAACATTGACTCTTGATTCATGGGCATGCCAGTCTGTTGTGTCTTTTCAGAGGTGGTAAGATTAAAATTCTATGTGTGGTCCCTGTCGCAACAAACGCCATGTCAGGGGGGGGCTTCACCATGTCAAATCTTTACCACGTATTTAAAAAGGGATAAAAGACAAGTAAAACAGATCAAAGGTTTTTTTGTTAAAATATAAAAACCCATTAATCAATCACAACTTGGCAAGTCAACACATGACCTGTCTTGGTTAAAAAACATCACAGTAGCTTACATCAAGTGAAATATATTAATCTCTTTAAGTAATTACAGATCGTGTCAGGTGGAAAGTCACGGGAACAAATACAGACTCCGCTGTTTCCTTCTAATGTATAAATCCCACAGTCCAAAAGGACATGAAGATGGAAATTGTAGAATCCACCTGCTACACTGTAAAGGTCGGTTGTCCAACCAATGATGTCCCATAGCACAGTAGAACCCTAACACAAACAGTGACATCCGATTCATGGGCATGGTCTGTCGTGTCCAACAATGATGTCCCACATAGCACAGAGAACCCTACTCCAAACCGTGACATCTGATTCAGGCATGGTCTGTCGTGTCCACAATGATGTCCACATAGCACAGTAGAACCCTAAACACAAACAGTGACATCCATTCATGCATGGTCCTGTCGTGTCCAAACAAATGATGT